>PVIR01014415.1:0-39992 GCA_004026965.1 Petromus typicus | reverse complement strand
TCCTTGGATATTAGGTGACAAGGAAGAAAATCATAATAGAATAATAGCCTTTCACATAAAAGAATTATGGTAAGTTGACATTAGGTTGAGCTGCAGTCCAGTCAAAATGAAAGAAGTTCTGAGCTCAGGCTGTCATGGACTTTTTATATGAAGACAATCAAGATGTGTTTTCAGATTGTCTTTCTTATATTCAAGCTGCAGTAACTTGAACTGAAAATTGGCTTTTTATGGAGATTTATTACAATAGCATTGCCATTCAAGAATAGGCAGCTATCACCATAAATAAAGACCAGACATAAAAGGATGTGAAGATGCAAGACAGAAAGAGAATTTGTCAAGGTGGTTAAATCATGCACTTACTTATATTGCAAATAAATACACACCACTAAAAGCAATCACTCATTAGAAGCAAATCTTCTTTTATGCTCTGGAAAAATCAAGGCTAGCTGCCACAGTTGGAATTTCTTAACTCTGTCCAAAGAATCCTTGGCCTTCCTGGAGCTCAGCAGCCAAGGTCCTACCCCGTGGTTATGACACACACAGGCTACACTGATGAAGATAGGATTCCAAGGCTGCCAAACACACAGGGCCCCAGAGTTGATACATACATGACCAGTACTGCTATGAGGCTTGTTTTCCAACCAGAGACCACAAAGCTGCTGAAATCGAGTTCAAAGTCCTTCCTGAAACACGAGGGGCGAGGCAGCTGACTTTGCATTCTTGTACAGGCCCTACCAGTTGTAGAGGCAGCCCCCCAGTGTCTCCATATGTCTCCTTTGGGCACCGGAACCTACGTAAGTGGATGTGTTTCCATGTCCACCGTTGTTGTTTCAGCTGCTCTGAGTGCTGGGGAGAGCAGTTACTCCCTGCACAGAGAGGCTGACGTCCATGCGGCTCTCAGTACCCCGCCCGTCTCCCCTTCCTCTACGGGCTCCACACTGAAATGAAGGCTTATGATTGTCCCCCGAGGCTACTGCTTGGTCCTTCTCATCCTCACTAAATGATTTGTTTGGTCAGATTAACTCTTTAAGAGCGCCTATTTACCAAAAAGTCTCGGGTTTTTGGAACACCCATCATGATGTAAGTCCCAGGCAGGGTAGATTCAACTCTAAGGCTACTCAGGCGGACACTGTAGGTTTGGTTAGCTCCAGTTTACTTACAGTCTCAGGCCAGCACTTATTTTGTGAGATGGGACATATACAAATGTTCATTTCTCAGCCTCTACATTCCACATATGCCTCCCCCATCACCACCCCTATGGGCACTTCACACAAAAGCCTGAGTTGCATCGAGACCTATTTTCATGCCTCCACTTCCCAGGATCCTTTTTTGCTTGGTGCCATTTCTGCCTATAATCAGCTGTGTGCACAATGAATGGTGACTGCCAAATGGCCGTTTGTGGGTGCAATTAGACACCTGTGCCTTCAAACAAGTGGCAAGCACCTAATTGTGTCTGCATGTAGCCACTTGTGAGTGCAATTATCCAGAAACCCAGGTGTGCTTGGTATTATGCACAATTTTTAAAAAGGTTCAGGTTGAACACGTGCCCTTCAAACTTCAGCAGGGTGGCTCAGCAGAAGCGACCCATCCTTTCTATATAGGGAGCCTGTGTTTCTGGGTGTACAGTAGTGTGGCCCAACAGAAAACAGTGAAAACCATATGTATGACTTAAAGTTTTCTAACAGTCAAATTCAAAAGAGTCATACAGTAAAAATTCAACATTTTAAAATATCATTTTAATCTATGGTCAGTGTAAGGATAATTGTTATTTTATCATTTTGGGGGTATTAAGTCTTGGAACTTGGTGTACACTTTATATTTAAAGCATATTTCAATTTACCCTAGGCACATTTAAATGCTTTACACCTACAGCGGACCCTTGACTTACAAACTCAGCTTGTTCTCAAGGGCTGGTTGTAAGTCAAGTTGGTCAGTGAAGGTTTAGGCTCCTCTACATGGCCTTCAAATTTTCTCTTCTGTATACAGGTGGATCTCAGCGTCCTTAGACACTGGCTCAGGATTCCACAGTTAATTCCATACAAGAAAGGATGCTGTTATGTTCTCAAACTCTTTAAGGGTTAAATATGTATGTGTGACCATCTGGAAACACAAGAAGCCGGGATTCAAGTTGTAACTCAAGACTTTGTTCATAAGTTAAAACTAAAATTTCGGTCATAACCCAAGTTGTTCATATGGCAGGTTGGTTGTAACTCAAGGATTCACTCACCAGTGGTTGTGGCTACCACGCTGTGATAGTGTGAGACACAAAGAAATATTTTCAATTGACTGACTGATTAGATTTTTAACTTCTTGAATATTTACAGAATTAGGTTTCAGACATCATATTAGAAAATGTCCTTCAGTGTCTTAGGGCTGTCACGGGTAACATAGATCATCATTATAAGCATTTCCCGTGAAATAAAGTGGAATGTCAGAAATCTGTTCCTATCTCCTTGCATTATATCTTACGAGGAGCACATTGGGGCTAGCTTTGTCTGTACCGACACAAGAGGGGCACCTAGTGTTGGAGGAGGGGTGGTATGGGTGGTATGTACATAGGAGGATAGCCTCTAGGCTTTACAGACCTCCGATGTATCCTCTGCCATGTACTACAGAGTTTCAACTCATCCGCATGAGTAGGGTTTTAGATAATTTTTACAGAAGATATGATTCATGTTGGTTGCTTATTGGATTACTGAGTTGAAGTTTGCTATAAAAATCCTGAAGAGGGCATTTTTCTTTACAGCTTTCTTTAGCTATGAAGTGAAGAATAATAGAAGCCACTCCACGGGGCCGTGGGGAAGATGAGAAGAGCTGGTGCACCTGAGTGCTCTAGATATGACTTAGCACATTGTAAACAACAGCTGCGGACTGCCGCCATCCACCGGTCGCAGTGCGCATGTGGGTGACGTGCCCACTCAAGCCCTCCCAGAACAGTGTGTGCGTCAGCCTCGCTCCCCGTATCCAGTTTAAGAAGATTAACTTCTCCCTTGGATGTGGTGCCCAGGGTCACCTACTTCCTCAGTTATCCCTGGCCTGCATGCAGCTAAGTTCTGAGTTCCAGAGTCAAAGTGATTATCCCTGATGCTTCCATCTATTTCTATCAACCTTTTAAGCTCACGACACAGGCGTTGCCACAGAACGGGTCACACATAGGCTCCAAGCCACCAGAACTACTCTAAATGTCATTCACAAAAGCATACTTGGGAAGCAGGTATTGTGCATTTTTTTCCCTACACAAATCAAGAACAACCAATTTCCCACATTTTTTGGTAATAATTAAGTTTTATTTTTAAACAGTGAGGTTAAATGTTTATATACTCACAAGTCTTCCCACCAGACATGACTCCTTTCCCTGATATCCGAGCAGTAGACAACTCAACAGCCCAGCTGTGCTGGCGTGGGTGTCCCTTTCACCAGCTTCACCAGGTAACCATGGCAACTTCCTCACCTCTTTCCTGCCTCCATCATCGAGAGCACTAAGCACATCCACTTTCCCTGGGAGTGTCATCAATAACCTCAGATAACTCCGTCAGAGGCAGCACCACTATCTTTCTAGGATTCCTCCCTCCTCTCCCACTCCTCCCCAGATACCTCAGAACATCTCCTAGTTTCTCTTGGCTTCGTTTGCTCCTTGTTCCACTGTCAAAGATATCCGAGGAAAAGGCACATAACCGAGACGGGTCCCCAGCATTTCTAAAGGAAATTCCAAAGGAATCAGAGACACTGGCAGGGACAGAGGCCAGGTACTTCCTTCAGAACTACAAACGTGGCTTCCAGATACTCCCACATCCTCCTCCTGGCCAACCTGCTTTTTCTCAAGCAAATTGTTGAAATGATGAAACATCGTTGCTTATTTAATTTTATATTTTCTGCTTTAATTATCAGCATGGTAATGATATGCTTAAAACTAATGTTTCCTCATCCTATTTCCTTTCAATACTTTTCATCTCTGTGTCAGACTCTGGTGCGTCAGGACAAGGAGGCATGGTTGATCCTGAGGATGTTATCTGGCGGGGATGCTCACATGCAGCAGGTGTGTCAGTCAGTGTCCCACGGTGCAGTATTTTAAAGAAGGATTTTCACACAGGTAGCACTTTAGGGCCAGCAGGGACTAGCCTGGGAACCTGCTCATAGACAAAGCGTCATTTCTCTGAGTAGAGCACCTCAAGTTCTAGGACCCCGGGGTACACACAGGCTGGGGAAGTGGTCCATTAAGGTGGAGGCCTGAGCTCCTTGGGGAAGGATGTAGGCTGGATAATCTGAGCTATAGGCAAACTGTGTGAACCAGCTCCAAACCCAGTCCACAAAAGCTGCCTCAGAGGAGACAACTTTCCCAGGCTTCCAAAGTGAAGTATTCCTCCTTTTACCATTTTTGTATTGTAAGAAAGTCAAATTCAGTTTTGGAGATGGCTGGGATGTCATTCATTAAAAGTAATAATGCTCAACCCTATTCAAATGCTCAGAGTGTGAACATTTTCTCAGTTAAGATACTCATTTGCGAAAGTATCTTTATACTCAAATTGCGGTCAAAACTTACTTTATCTTACAAGTCCCTTTCAGGATGAGATTGGATAATTTTAGAGTTAAACTTGTCATGATAATTCTAAAGAAGGCGATTGTAATTACTGTTGCACTGAAAGGAGTAGCTTTTTTTGAAGGTATCTTAGTGTCTTATGTCTTTCCGAGATTCAACAAGTAAAGAATGAAACTGCCATCTGTGGAATGGTTGGGATATAGGGAGGCTCTGAATTTCTTATGTGACTTTCATTAGTGTTTCCAAGTTCTTTTCTTTGTAATCAACTCTTTCAAAAACTCCAGTCATAGAGAATGACATTTAAAATCATCTTTTGTAGACCCTGAAACTAATTCTTTGAGTTTCTGTGTTATCAAAGATAGGTATTCCTGTAATTTTGGGTACAAATTAGGGAGGTGAAATCACAAATAACCAACCTCAACTTGTCCTCTGCTCATGGACACTTGGTCTCACCCACGCAGCAGTATCTATCTGCCCTCTTGTTTCAGCGTCACGACGCACACGTCTTTTCCATGATTACAGATGTCAAAGAAGAGACAGGAGAAGCCCTTTTATTACAGGCCTGAGTGATAGTGTGAAATTGCACCTTCCAGCGGCACTTTGCTAACCTGGGTGATTCAGAGATGCTGTGCCTCATTCTGGAAGAAAGATCTAAATTGATTATATTTAATGCTTAATATAAATCACCAAATGAGAGTGTGTTATAAAATGAGCTAAAAATGCTGCTCCACAGACATTATTAAAGCATCTTCAGCGCGGAACCATTTCTAATTGTTAAAAGTTCACAGATGAACACTTCTTGCAAGGGCTCATTTTTAAGAAATATTTCTTCCTGGAAGAAGGCCCTTATTTCAGCATGAGATACAATCTGGAGGACAAATATCTTTCTGAAAGTATCTTTAAGTTCACGGAAGGAATCTCAGTGAAACCTATGATTTAAACCTTATTCCTTCACTTACTTTAATAGGAGACAAAATCAAGTTTAAAAATAATTAAGAATAAAATGATAAATAGTCCAAGCTAGCGTATCTAGAATAAAAACTGCTATGCGAAGCAATAAATGTCAACAGCCTATCAGCTATTATTAGTCTGAAAAAAATTAAAAGAATAGCACAGAAAATTATCTGTGCTGTTTTTATCATCTTGATTAAAGGATAGAAACATGGGTAATTTAAAATTAATCTGTGAAAAAGTATGCTGTCATTTCAATTAGAGGAAAGAGAATCATTCTGTAGCGGTCCTACCTCAGACAAGGCACCACCACAAACCAGAGAAGTTTGGGCTCCGTGATGGGATGGGTCCACTCAAGCAGTTTTGAGCTACGAAATGTGATTTGCAAAATTGGTTTGAAGTAGTGTTGGATGGATATCATCTTTGCTGGCGATTGAAATTAAAACCGTCATCATTCACACGATGTCCCAAGGCTTGGCTGTCTGTGGTGTACGTCACACCGTGACTGCAGCTGCCTTTCCGATGGACACAGAGCCGCCCCCTCTAGGGGGACCTCACCCCTTTGCCTCGTTTATTAAAATCCTGGAACTGATAGTGAAGGACCCCTCTGCGTCATAGAGGAGATCACATCTCTGAAGACGAGGACAAGAGAAACCAGCAAAAACCCCACCACAGTGGCTCTTCTCCTTTGTACATAGTCACTCAGGTTTCTCACTAATTCCTTATCTTGCATATGTCTTACTCCACACTCCTACCATTTTCCTCTCCAGAGTGTAGGTTCTAAATAATTTTCATTTCTGTTTTGAAAAGAAAGTTCAGGGCCTAGAGAAATAAACAATCAGAAAGCTAGGGAGACAAATACATTTTCTTACAGCTTTCAAACATCTGATTTTTTTTTTTTTTTGGTAGTTCAGGCTGGCCTTGAGCTCAGCCTTGAACTCACAGCAATCCTCCTGCCTCTGCCTCCTGAGTGCTGGGATTACAGGTGTGAGCCACCACACCCGACACTGTGGTATGTGGTACTGATTGCTGGTGGGTGTGAGTCCCACAGCTGGCATTGTTGTATGTGGTTACCGGGATCGAACCTGGGCCCCTGTACTTGCAAGGCAGGTGACGGAACCACTGAGCTAAACTCCCACCTCACAAATGTCTGATATTTTTTTCTGGGGATATTTACATCTGATTTATGTAACTGATTTTACTGATTTGTTTAATTGTTCTTTATGCTCTTTGAATTTTTATGGTAGTTACATTTTATTATGACATAGTTCATTATAATTAATTTCATAAAAATATTTACTAATTTAACTAGATACTGTTAAAGGTTACACAAAAGCTTAAGTTTTCATCCTTACTCCAAAAAGCTTGTATTTCTAGTAGGGAAGATGAGTTAAAAATTCATTTAAAAAGTAGAAAAGAAAGATAATTTGACAGGAAATGTCAAGGTGAGAGTTCTACATAAGAATGACATAGATTTTGACTTTCTACAGAGTGAAATAACATTACTGTGTAACAATAAAACGGACGTAATCTGGTCATGTTGGAAAGTGAATTTTGGAAACTTTTCATTTTGACACCATCATGTAGATATTATTTTTCTTCTGATTTTATTTTTACCATCTGTTCTAATGATTCTGATTATTAATTGATCTAATTTATAAGGATACATACTTTATGCTTTATAGTAGGCATTTGCTTATGTAGTTTGCTAATAGTTCATTTATTTATTTAATTAAAATTTTTTTAAAACTCAGATCTTTGTTAGTGCATTATGAATACACAAAATCATCGCATTCAACACTGAGAGTTTGTACCAGAATATGACATGACTTGATTCTCATTTTTTCTCATTCCCCCCCAACTCTATAACTCATCACCCTCTAAATACATAAGTTTTGTTTCCTTTTTTTGGCTATCACATTCTTTTTCCCCTTGTTATTTACCCCCACACCCTCCTTCCTTTTAAATATTTTCTATTTCACAATATCAACTATATATACTAGAAGTCATTTATATCTTCATTTTCTTATACCAGAGAAAAGATATGACCTATTTATTTCACTTATGAAGATGTCCTGAAGGTACATCCATTTGAGTATGAATGACTCAATCTTATCTTTTTTTTTTTTTTTAAGATTTTTTGGGACAGGGTCTCACTTTGTGGTTCAGGCTGGCCCTGAGCTCAGCTTCAAACTCACATCATAGCAATCCTCCTGCCTCTGCCTCCCGAGTGCTGGGATTACAGGCGTGAGCCACCATGCCCGGCACTGTGGTATGTGGTGCTGATTGCTGCTGGGCCTGAGTCTCCATGCCCAGTATAGGTATGTGGTTACCGGGGATCGAACCCGGGCCCTTGCACTTGCAAGACAGGTGGCGGAACCACTGAGCTATATCCCTGGCCCAATCTTATCATTTTTAATGGCAGAATAATACTCCATTCTATAAAAGAACCACATCTTCTTTATCCAGCCTCCAGTTGATGGACATTTTGGTTGTTTTCAAGATTTAGCAATCACAAACTGAGCTGCTATAACATGGGTGCATATATGTTGCTGTGATATGAATTTTATAATTCTTTTGTGTATATACCTAGCCAAGTAATGGCCAGGCCAAATGGGACCTCCAGTCCTAGCATTTTGAGGAATCTCAGCACTGATGTCCACAGTGGTTGTACGAGTCTACACTCCCACCAACAGTGCAGAAGAGTTCCTTTTTCTCTCCACCTTGCCAACATTTGTTGCTGGCTAATTCTGAGATAGCAGCCATTCTTGGTGGAGTGATAGGGTCTTACTATGTAGTTCAGGCTGGTCCTGAAGTCACTATGTTGTGTCAGTTTGGATTCTGATACAATAAAAAGGATGTTCAAAATATATTTGAGTCCTAGCTAATACACTGAGGTAAGAAAAAGAAAGAAAATAAATGTAGATTGAAAAGGAGAAAATAAAACTGTCTTTGTTTTTAGGTACTGTGACAGTTTATGTAGAAAACATGAAAGAACTGGCAAAACCCCTCTCCTGGCATTAATAAGGCAGTTGGAGACCTGGATGACAAAAATCAGTTAGTTTTTATGTCCTAGCAGTGAACAAGGAGAACTGAAATTAAACATGCAGTACCATTTACACTGGCACCCTTTTCATGGAACACTTAGGTGTCAATCACATAAACTATGTATAAGATCTATGAGAAAAACTTTTAAAAATGTAACAAAAGAAATAAAGCCCTAAAGAGTGAGATAGTCCACGTTAGTGGATAGAAGATGCAAAATTACGAAGATGTCATTTCTTTTCAACTTGATCTACAAATTAAGTCAATCCTAATCCATATTCAGGGGGGATACTTTGTGGGTATTGAGAAAGTTCATAAGTAGAGGCACAAGACTTTGGATATCTAATAAAATATTGAACAGTAATAATAACTTCTGGAACTGACACCACCCAACTTCAGGATTTTCTGTCAAGCTATTGAAATCAAGACAGTGTAGTACCAGCAAAAGAATAGACACACAGGTAATAGAAAGAGATAGATGTGCATAAAACAGTCTGATGACCTCTGACAGTTTGCAAACAGTTCGGTTCTCAAAGTGTTCAGTAACATTTTCCTTTTGTTCTCACACCCATGTTGGGTGATAAATATAACTGCATCTGTAGACCCCACCCAGACACAAATGCAACCATCTTCCCCATATCATAAAACAAATTAAATTCATGAACCCAAGGTGCCACTGTACAGTCATTTTAACAATGAGCCCTGAGACACCAGGACATCCACATCCAAAACTAAAGACCAAATCTTACATTCCTCATAAAAGTTAACTTGAAGTGAGCACATTGTAGACCTAAGTGTAAAATACAAAACAGTAAAACTTCAAGACAATAAATTTGGAAAAATCACAGACAATCTTAAAAGTAAAGATGACTTTTCAGATACACCAAAGACACTATCTATGAAAGAATCAATATGCTTGAATTTGTACAAATTTTAAAAATTCTGTTCTGCAACAGACATCGTGAAGAAAATAAAAAAAGAGAAAGTAGGAGAGAATATTTTCAAAAAGCACACCTGATGTAGGATCATATGTCAAATTATACAAAGAACTCTTAAAACTCAACAAGAAATAAGCATCTCAAGGAAGAAGACAGATGTTTTACATCATGTGCAAGAAATATAAACTAAAACATGGAGAGCCCATCACATTGTTTAAATGGGCAAATGCAGAATACTGACAACAACAATTGCACTGAAGACGTGGAGCAACAAGACTTCTTACTCTTTGGTGGTGGGAATGTCTTCCAGTTACTCTGGAAGACAGAATGGTGGTTTCTCACAAAACTAAACCCGCTCTTGCCATATGACTCAGAAATTCCTTGGCATTTAAAGAAAAGGTGTTTAAAGCTTGTGTCCAACAAAACCAGCATAAAAATGTTGGTACCAGCTTTATTTATTACTGCCCCAAACTTAGAAGAAACCAAAACCAAAATATCCATCAGGAGGTGAATGATAAACAGATATATCCAGATAATGGATTATTTTCAACTTTACAAAGAAATGAGCTACCAAACCAGGAAAAAAATAAAAGAAAAAAGAAACAATGTATATTGCTAAGTGGAATTAGTCATTCTGAAAAGGCTATTTACCATGTAACTCCGACTACATGACACCCAGAAGTTAGATTATGGTGACAGTGGAAAAATCAGCATTTTTCAGGAGTTGGGAGTAGGGGGATAATGAATAGGTAGAATACAGAGGACATTTAGGGCAGTTAAATTAATCTGTGTGACACTAACAGTGGGTATGTGCGATTAGACATTAGTCTTAGCCCACAGAATGCAAACACAATGAGAGAACTCTAACATAAACTGTGAACTCTGAGTGATTATATCTGAGCACCTGATCACCAGTAGTAAGAGCTATAGTATGGTGGGAGATATTGATAACAGGGAGGCTCCATATGGGGGGATAGGAGGGTCATGAGTAATCTCTGTATCTGTCTCTCAATTTTCTTGGGAAATTTCTCTTAAGAATAATATTTTTAAAAATGTTCCATGATGTGGTTCATGCCTTGCTCTCTTGATAGCCAGCAAATGGTCAAAGAGGTAGCTGGTGGCCTTCTCTTCTGTTCTATCCAGGGTGCTTGACAGGGTAACCAATAAAGGACACGCTGACCCCATCTTTGCAGGACACATGAAAGAAGCCACAAACTCTATTTTTAAGTCTGTAAATGCAGCCTTTGGAATGGCATCTGTTTTTACTTCTCAGTGGCTTCTGTCCTCTTATAGCTCCACATGGCCTCTCTACTTTTTATCTCCCCTCTCCCTATCAACACAAAAAAGCACAAGATATTGTTACATACATTTAAGCCCTGAACTCCCATTTTTAAACTTTTTACCTATGTCAGTGAAAGTCCCAACTCCTGTGAAATTGGTAGGCAGTATTTTAAAATGATTCCGAGCTGTCTGCGGTAAGAACCCTAGATCAGTGAGTCTCCATCAATTCTGGCCTATGCTAGAAATGGGAATGTTTACTACCAGCAATGCCCAGAGGGTCTCTCCGAGAGTCAATGACAGAAACAAGTGCTATTGATGTAGGTCTTTGTGGAATTGCTCTAGAGGAGCAATTGCTCACTAGGGTTTGTAGTGGTGGTCTGTTAACAGGCACACAGAGCACATCCTTGAGTGACAGTGGAGCACTGACTGGGGCAGTTCATGGTGATCGACTAGGAAACCTCCTCCTAGAAACCGTGATGCAACTAGCACCAGATGAGGATGACTTGTAAGGAAATACCGAGGGACATGTCTGGTCTCGTTTTTTGTCTCTCTTTGCTAAATTCTCTTCAGGCAATCCATTAAATCCCCACCCTTTTAATTTTACCCTTTTTCACATTCCTAAAGAATGAGGTTCTCACCTTGAAGCTGCCGTAAGGGTTATTGGTTTAGGCAACATTATTGTCAATTTTCCAAAAAACTACTTTTGCTGCATATAGTATATAAAACTGTAATCGTGGTTTCTAAAGTCTTGAAATAAGTGTTTCATCTTTAAGAACATTCTTGTTACGCTGTGGTGAAGTTGTCAACACCTCTTAATATATAAGCATTCCTCCCTTTTTCTTCAATATATAATTTCTTCCACATTTTCTGATATATCATCTAAGCCAATTTGTTGGCAGTTTCACCTCATACCATAGAGAGAAACCACAGTATAGATTTTTAAGTGCTGACAGAGAAAAAACTGTTAATTTGTCTAGTCTGCAACCTGTGCAATTTTCTACTTCTCACACAGAGTATAAATTTCTTGATTTTAGGATCCATTGCTTATTAACTATTGATATTCCCGAGGAGAAAAGTTGGCTTTTCAACAGAGGATTGTTTCCTACTGGTTACTTTCTCCTCACTCAGATATTCTTCACATTGAGCAATGCTGGAACCTCAGTCTAGAAACACTGAATTTTTGAGATAAAAATTGAGGCAAAGTAAACTTGTGTTTCTGAGCTGTGGTTTAAACTCTACGAATTCTGTAGGTTTAGGGATTTTAGTTTCCCATCTTTGTGCACTTTCTGAATCTAATTAGGTGGTTCACATGGGTGACCTCTAGGGCTCTCTGCGCCAGGGCATCACGCTTGTAGGGCCTAGAACTGTCTCATCTCCACATTTCCACGGGCAGAGCCACATCTCTCTCTACCCAGGGGCCCGAGCCCCTGACTCCAGTCATGTTTGACAGCACTCTTTCCTGCAGTGCCCACAGCGTGCCAGCCATCAGTTCAGGTTAAGTCACCTTCTCAGTAAGTAGCACAGCCCTCTCTTTCCTGTTGGCATTCCCCACTTGGCCTCATTCCTCCAACTTACCTAGGACTTTATATCATCAATAGCTTCACATTGCCTTTCCTGATTTGAGTCTTGTCCCTCCAACTCGTTCACTATAAAATTATCAAGGAGGTTTTTCAACAATGCAAATCTGATCAAATCACTGCCTCCTGTGGAGGCCTTAGCACGTTGTACAAGGTACTATTGTCTCGCCACGTCGGCTCAAATTCAGTATGTGCATATAAAATTAGCACTCAGTCTATTCAACTACAATCATCTATTTATCTTTCTCTCTTTCACTTCATCCACAAATCACCAGAGATCAAACTGCACAGCCATGAAGACAAGAACTACGTTTTACTGAAGAATATCTCAGAACCTCATTCAGCTCCAGCTACATAGAATGGCTAGACTAAAAGTTTACTGAGCTAAGGAATTAGTAAGTCAAGAATTATATCTGCCTTCGTGGCCCCATCTAACTTTGGGACAACAGCTTGAAAGTCACTCTACAGCTTGACTTGTCTCATCTCCTGGTCTCATCTAAAGTTCCCAGTTACAGGTACAGTTTCCTCCATCAGAGTCCTTCTTGTCATTATCTGCTTTGCTTTGGCCAGATTGCCTATGACTTTCCTCCTATGTGTAAAGTGCACTGACTCAAACTAATCTTCTTAAAGAGTTAATGTGCCTCCCTAAATGCCTAATTTACTACCATACAGTGACTTAGGAACTGGGGGGTAGGGGGGGAATCTGGCTCATTATTTAATAGCCAATAAGGCCAGCTGTTTCATTTCAAGAAATTAATGGTCTTTAAAACCTTTCCATATTGTACCAACTGCTCTTCTGGATGGAGAGCCAAATGACTTTTATTAGTTGGGTTGATAAAATCCAAACCCTGTTATTCTTGTTCTTGCTTCTCCATAGTATCATAGTCTTCTAGTATATCTGGCTATTTTTGTTTCACTTTCCCTATTGATTCTTTGAGAGATTTTCTTTGCTGACTGTCTTTGGTTGCTCCCACGGAGACTGCACCAAAGGTGTTGCGACAGCTGCATTCTGAGACTTGCTGGCTTGACCCCCGACCTTCTTGACCCAAAGAAGCACGCCTTTCACCATTAGGCCTAATGTGGTTGAGACAGTGAGTAGCTTTTTGCTTTCACATATACTTCTTCCAACTCTGGCCACCTGAAATTGCTCATAAGTTTTTTTTAAAAAACCACATTCAGAAGATGTTTTATGTAACCATCCTTCTCTTATTAATATCCCGCCATTAGGCAAAAAGGTCGAGAAAAGGTTAGATTAGGCCACAAATCCATATTATGAGACAAAGATACAGCAGCCTTTAAATTTTTAGCTATTGATCAGTATTTTACTTGAGGACACTTGGCTATTAAGAATGAGAGTGAATAAAACACATTTGTCTTCCACCAGAAGCCAATGTTTCTATTCCTTTCTAATATAAACTTTTGCCAGTGGCAAATGAAAAACTATATACAATACAGATATATAGTCATGTAATAGCCTGCATATGTTAAATGGACTGTTTATTTAAATTATATATGGCAAGGGCAGCTATGGTTTAGTATTAATGCTTCACTTTCTTTGTATTTCCTGGGCTTTTATGCTTCCATAATTTAAGGAGGATTGACATCACATGTTTTGTTCCCAAGGAGTTTGCAGCCTGCTCATTCCCATGAGTGCTTCCTCTCCCCCTCTACTTTCTGGGATGAGAATAAGGTGTTATTTTTGAAAGCTGGGAATACAGAAGAATAAATTCTTCTTTAGGTAGAATGGGTGGACACCAAGTCAGGCCTCTGAAGCTTAATCTGGGGCTGGTGGGGTTTAGTCTGGAGGAGAGATGGGGCACGTGTCAAGAGTTTGATGCTAATTCAAATTCAACACGCTTTCTGGGACTTATGTTGGGGAGGTTTTGTTCTCTCTCAAGGCAGGCCAAAAAGGTAGTATCCAGAATAAAAGTATCTGTATCTAAGGTGGGCCTGAAAGAAGCCTGTGAGGTTTCTCTTTTTTAATTAAAATATTTATTTTATTCTTTTTTTTTAGAGACATGACCTCTCTACCTAGCTTACAGTAGTCCTAATTCAATATGTAGCCCATGCTTGTTATAAATTCACAGCAATCTTCCTGCCTCAGCCTCCAGAGGGCTAGGATTATTGGTGTTGCCCATTACACCTGGCTGAGGTTTCCTGTTAGAACTATTACATTTTTTCTGATATAAACACATCCTTCAATACAGTAAGCTACTAGGTTTAAATATTTTCTTCCCATAAAGTTTTACAAGTGAAACAATATCTTTGAAGGCACTGTCATTCTGTTGGAAAAGGACTCTAGCTATACCGGAACATAATGTGAATTGTTTTTTTTAAACTGTTCTCCAATTTAGAAAGTTTTCTACTTATTAGATCACAAAACTCACTCACCATTTCTTCCTGGAATAGATACAAAATATTATCCATAAGAAGTTTGGCATGTAATTCCAGAGATTTTGAGGAGCCCCTGAAACCAGTCACTGGGCAATTTAAACATGCACAAAGTGGGGGTTGAGAACTCCTCCTCTTATAGTCCCTCTGGGTTTAGCCAAATTAGCACTACACTATTACAAGCGGAGCCTTCCAGCAGATGTACGCTACCTTCTCATGGAAACTGGAATAGCAACCCCTAGGCATAGAAAATGCTGTCTCCGTGGAGCATGCCAGGAGCTCAGATCAAGCAGGTCTGTGGGACTGTAGGCCTAGGAGACACAGGGAAGGCCAAGTGAGGCCCTCAGGTGCGCTGGCTCATGCCTAGGGGGGCCACTGATGGGCAGTGGGCCAAGGAGAAGAGCATGACTTTGCAAGAGAGGCCCATTTTGGACCCAATATGGCTTTTCTCATGACCCTGAACATCTGGTTCTGTGTCTTATTCCAAACATCCAGACAGAGTGCATAACTGCAGTGAGAACAAGGTATAGGCAGCTCTGGCTGACGTGTATCAACAGAGAGCATAGAGAACTCCTGTGATGGTCATTTACCATGCACATAAAAATCTTCACATATTGCTTAGATTCTATAATCATAAGTATCACATTAACATTGATTGAAACTATGTATAAAACAGCATTTCTGCTTCAGATAACATGTGTAAACCAAGTATTTCTACTTTTGAAGTACCAAGATCAATGAAATCACAAAATAGGAGAAAACATGGATAATTACCTCATTGGAGACAATCATTTATATGTAAAAACAAAAAAAGTCAAAAGCTTGACAATCGAACCCAGAAATTGCCGTAAATTGGAAGTTGAAATGAAGTAACTCCAAAATGACAAAATGTTTATGTCCTAAATATATAAAGAGCTCTAGTAACTTAAGAAGAAAAACACAAACCCCTAAACAGAAGTGATGGGCAAACAGATAAGTTACAACAGACTAACAAAAAAATACAAATTCTAATACATATGTCATAAAAATCCAAGCTTAATAATAGTACAAGAATTACAAATTAAAATAGCTTGTGATCATAATTGCTCTTTTTAACCTATTAAAATGACTTAGGTTTTAAAACTTGATTTATAATCAGTGCTGATTGGAGTGTAAACCAATGCAATCTTCTATTATTATTTCCATAGGTCAATCTGGCAATATATATTTATATACATGTATATATATCTATATACATATATAGATATCTATATATGTGTGTGCATGTGTGTGTGTGTGTGTGTGTGTGTGTGTGATATCAGGAACTTAAAAAAATATTCACATTCTTTGACCTGGTAAATAAACACTAGGAATTTATCCTAGTATCTTGTTTGAGTTGTGACATAAGCTTTTGGTTCCATGAAGATGAGAATAAGCATCTTCAGTGAGCTGCATGTGACTGCTCCAGCTTTACAGGACTCACGGCTACAACACTGACATTGTAGCATAAAGACTAATGATACGTTGAGGCTGGGGAGCCCATGGCAGCTATATAACCAGGGTCATTAGCCAACTTCTTGCATTTGGCTAAGTTCCTGTGTCTGCAAAACTCATGCAAAACTTTATCTTTCATGGATTTGATGCCACAGTCACGAGTAAGGTCACTGTAGACACACACCACCATCATTCCTTAATGGGCATGCTCGAGCTAGGCACCTAGTGCCAAGTTTCAATCTTTGTAAGGCTTCCTCCAACCTCAGGGATGTCTGGCAGGTGCTATACTACTCTGGGGAGGTTCTGAGCATGGGGTGGACAGAAAATGAACTTGTCAAAGATATTCTATCGTTTTGGTGAATTATTTATTTGGCAAAAAAGGGAAGAAACCAGGGGTTTCTCACCCAGTTCTTCCAGGGGTATCTCTTGGGCTGCCCTATCAATGCTGTTGGTATTCATTGTGCTTTATATAAGACAGGACCAATGTAAACGGCAAAAATAAAGTGAAAGTATTAAGACTAAAACTGACACATAGATGTAGATATCTCAATGTAGATAGATATATATATCTCAATGGCAATATATCTATCATAGTACTAACTGGCTTTGACCCTGGGACTCCATGCTCACTAGTTGGAGTAGCTCACACCCAGACCTCCTTAGCACTTCAGTCTCCTGGGATCCTTATTCTCAGTAACTCTTGAGGCGCCTGTGAGTAGCACACTGGACAGGCAGAGGCACTGGTGAGTTGGCATCTGGAGACCAATGCCGAGGCGATCACCAACAGGACTTCAGTGATGGATATTTCAACATTCTTGCTCCTGGGGAGGGAGAAGTGTCCTTCCAGAAGCCAGGAGCAGAAAGGACAACTTCATCTTGCCTGCAGTGGCACGCTGCTTATCGGTGCACCCCATCCTGGTGCGTTCCCTCCCTTCCTCACACCCGTCCCGACTTATATCCCACTTCACAAACCACTTGCATTTGGGTCCTTGTCAGAGTCTGCTTCTGGGGGAAACCTAGTGTAGAAAAAAATTTTTTAATACTTCTAGGTTTATACCAGAGAAATTTGAGAGCTGCCACTCTTTGTTCTTATTCTTGCTATTGCAACAATAGCACAAGGGACTCCCTGTATCGTTTGTTCAAATTCACCAGCTCTTTACATGTTGCCCATTTATTTTATGATTTATTTTTTCCACATTATGCCATGTACATTTCTCCTCTTCTTTTTCTCTTTTTGTATATATGCAAACATGCACATAAGTTGTTATACATAGTAGTGTCTTCTGGATCACTTGAAAGAAAATTAGACACTTGCGCTTCTTTACTCTTGGAGATTTCAGTCCATATTTTTGGAGATTGAGGCTATTTGGTTTTTCCAAGCACGTTAAGACACCCAAATCATTTCTCCTTCCTAGCCTGTTCCTTCTGACTCTCTGGATCACACCATCTGGGGTCAAAGCTGGCTTAGTCATACAATGCCAGATGACCTTGAGTCATCAATTTTTTCTGCTCAAGAAAAATAGCATTTGTAGAATGAAATTACACAGACAGTGACAGATAGGCCTTTGGTGTACTAGTAAGTAATGATGACATGCTCCCATCACAGCGTAGTGCCCAAGCCTTTGTGACTGGCACTGTCCACCTTCTGTGATGGCATTTTGTAGTTGGTTACATGTTCCCTCTCTGATATGCCTGGAGAATTTGGTTTGGTTTTTACATATTTGTGCAGCATCCTATCCATGTTGGGCCATTCCTACAGCACATTTAGAGGTAAAAGACACATTAAGGCTTACATGCTGCAATTGTACCATAATCTTCTTCTTGAACTTCATCTTTTCTCAGCAAATCTCCTCTCAGGAGTGAAAGTACCTCCGAAGCTGTGTGTTCTAATTCATTATGACATCTTGCTTTGCTTTCCCCTGGGCTCTGCATACTGATCCATCATCAGGCCCTGTTGGTCCTCTCCAACTTCGCTATCATTACCACCACTCTTGACTACCAATGTCTCTTCACTCAACACCAGCAAATACCTCCTTTGTAGTCTGAATCTGACTCAGTCTCCCACTTTACTGTTCTCTACCCTACGGCTAGTCTAGAGAGATTTTAAAACACAAGTCTGCCTCTGTCATTCTGTTGCTTAAAACTCTTCAAATGTTTCTAATTAGTCTTTGAGTAAATATCAGCACCCTTAACATGACTCTTATCGACCTTTCCTGCTTAACTCTGGAGGTCTCTGTTCCAGCCACACAGCATCCTTTCATTCTCTCTTTGCCAAGTCCCACCCTACCACAAGGTCTCCGCACATGTTGCTCTTTTCTGCCTGGAAAGCTTTCTCTTCTGTCTAGCTCCTCCAAAACAGTCTCCCTTGGTTTGGTCCAATTTCATTTTATGCTTATTTGAACCATTTATCTTTATCGTAATAGAGTTGCAACTTCTGTTTTATTTGTGATTGTATAATGTTAAGGCTTTTGTCTAGGGGTACTCCAAAGCCTCACGTGGCTGTAGATGGAGTGTTTTGGAATGGCTGGATCTTGAGGGTGTGATGCTGGGATTCAGGATGAGAACCTGGTGCCCCACTCAAGAGTGATATCAGGGCAGACAGCCTGGGTAGGGTATCAGGGGAAGAAAGTTGACTGCTGTGGTCACTGCCTGTCACTTTCTGTCTGCTGCTTTTGCTGCTTCTATCTGCCATGAATTGCTTTTCCTCTTTGATGCCCCTTGGCCAGGCCGCCCTGCCTTGGAGCCAGTTGATTACAGGCTGAAATCTCTACAAACTGTGAGCTGAAGTAAACTTTTCCTCCTTTAACTTTGGGTGTCAGGTATTTGTTTCAGCAACAAGACAAGCAACTTTGACATAGAATTACTCTCGGTTCCCCTAGATTACAAATTCCAGGAGAAACGGGCTGTGTTTTGACTCTGGTATCTTTAAGACATGTAGAGTGGATTGAATTTAGTAGGAATCCAGCAAGTAGTTGCTGAAAGACGGAATAAGGAAGGGTAGACAAGGACCTAGTGCATGAATTTAGGCTAATACAGTCACACAGATACCTCTGTCTGACTTTTTAAAATTAGAAATGAAAGGAGTGACCAGAAGAAGGACACACCGAGGAATTCCAGCTGCTGACAGAGTAGTAACACAAGTGACTTGCCTATAACGAACCCGCAGCAGGCAATCATCACATTATCTTGGCTCCGATACAGGCAGCATATCCGGAAATTACTCATGTAACACATTGGCTGGAAGTTCTATCTTATATATGGACCAGATTTTAACATTGGAAGAAACTTTAAAGGGGTATTATCGTGTCCAGACCATTGAGCATAAATTGTGAAAGGCACCAACATATCAATGGAAAATGACCAAGAAGCCTGACTCAAACTCCGTCCTGATTGTATATGACTATTTCCAGGAAAGGAACTTTGCTGTGTCAAATTCCTTCTCAAAATAGCTCAACATGCTTATTTTCCATCTTAAACTCTTGCTACAATTACAGTTCTTTCCAGTACCTTGTAAAAAGCAGGCTGTCAGACACCATCATTTCTGGAAATGGGTCTGCCTTTGCCTCTGTTACATGTAAGCAATTAGTGGGCAGAAACCCTATCTGAGCAGTCACCACCCTGTCTTCGCTTTCAAGCAGTGGCCGAGTGTGAAGAGGACTAACGATGCCTCTGAGCACGTTGCTGGTGAGGAAGGGCCAGTGAGAAGTGCCAGGCTCACGGCTGGTTAACGTGTCATTCTGTGTTGAGCCCTAAGGGTCGGTTTGCTGACAGTGGAGTGCAGAAACCATCCACTGGGACAAGCCCCAACCACTTCTACTTAGGCACAGTTGAGGGCTTGGAATATGAGTAGGAGCACATCCTGGAAGTTGCTCTTTTGGTCCCAACCCTTCTCATATTTATACCACAAATGTTTGCCCTTGTTGGAAATAATTGCGCTGGACCAAGGTGTCCCTGGCACAGTGACTAAGGTCGTGGGGCCTGTGTCACTTGAGATCCAGGGCACAGATGGGCTCATGTGGCATTGCCATGGTAGTGAACTGCCAAAGCCCTGTTCTCTGGACTCGAGGCAGTGAAGTCAGTTGAAACAGTCTCTCCACAGCTATCTGGCACTTGCTTCTCAGCCATGTCCCCTAAGGATCTGCCAGAACTATGCCATGAAAGCACCAACAGTGCATTCTTGGCCGAGAGCTGCTGAAGCAGAACCCACTGGTAAGTGTTTTTTAAATCTGTTAGCGTAACACAGAGGCAGTATTTTTCGTAAAATAGCGCACTATTTAAAAGATACTTCAGCTGGAAGGAGGTGAATATTTAAATACACCAAGGGGAGCTCTGTGGTTCACGTTTGCTGTTTTCCAGAATTCCAAATGCCTTCTAGGGGGTTGTTCATTTTAATGCCCATGAGTTCAGACTGCAGTGATTTATGGCAGGATCAGCAGAGGCTGCTCAGTGCAGGACTCCATGGCATGCTTGTCTCATCCCTGTCTGCAGCCAGCCCAGCACGTGACACTTGGAGTGGTAGAAAGCCCAGGGGTGTCAAAGGGAGAAAGAGTCGGACCAAATTCCAAATCTTCCACTAATTCTCTGTCCAATCTCGGCCATGCTATGTTGCATCTCTGAGTCTCACTTTCTTCATGCACAAAATAAGGATAATAATTTGTTTCAAGGTTGTTCCAAGAAATACATGAAGTGACACATTGACAGTACCTGACAGAGGTTAGAGCATGATAAATACTCGACAAATATTGGCTCCTCCTTCAGTAGTTCACCCCAAGTCTTTCTGTGAGAGAGTAGTGCAGTCTGGAGGGCCTGGTCCAGGCACAGCTGAGCCACACCATCATATATCTACATATGTTCTCCATCAGAACAAAACAACTGCTGTAAGGAAAAATGGGGCCATCTTTTTTTACTTAGGGAAAGTTCTTAATAATGATATAAGAATATAAAACTATGCCATTCTATAACATTTACCCATGAACTCTGTACTATTTGTCTTCTATTTGATTCCTGTTTCATAACTTTAAAGTTTTAGTATTTTCTGTTTATTTCCCTCCTCAAAGATGTTCATGATGAATGTACATACATTTTGAGGCTGTGCTGGAGATCCAACCTGTGACTCTGAACGTGTTAGACAAGCACTCTACCACTGTAGCCCAGGCTGACCTGGAACTCACAGCAATCCCCCTACCTCAGCCCCCTGAGTGCTGGGATAACAGGTATGAGCCAGCACACTCAGCCTAGGGGTGCACTTTAACATGGTTCAAGATATTGTTCATCCTATAAACACAGGAGAGTCAAGACAAAAAGTAACAGGTTTTGACTTCTCCTTGTCAGTGTTAGTGGTGACAGAATGAAATACAAATGGTCTTGGAACAAAGAGTTAGGACTGAGTTCTGATTGGCACTCTATCCGTTTGAAGCCTCGGATTGATTATGACCCAGCTGGATGATGAAGCTAGAACGAAGGAAGTACGTACAGCCCACAGCGATACGAGTGTCCAGTGTGCCCTCCGACTCCTGCCCTGTGCTCTCTTCATTCATAGCCTGATGTTCCTCCAAAATACAGTTGATGAGGTTAGAAATAAACATGACATCTTTGAAATAATTTTAGGCAGATCATGGTGTATAACAAGAAAAATAGCTCTACTGTTAATTTTTTCTATTGAATAATACTATGGACTTATACATTTGCAATAACTTCTTGCCAGCCAATGTTAATGATGTAATATGATTTTAAATACTCATAAAATGTAGGACTGACAAACATACAGAACAGAATTTATAATGGATTAACAAACTCCTTGTGGGATATGTGTGTGCAGCACCCCTAGGAAGTAAGGCAAAGGACAGTAGCTCATGGCTGGAGATGAAGAAAAGATGAGAGGAGGAGGTGGTGCGGAATGAGTGCACCCATTGTGTGAAATGGTGCAGCAGGTTTAAGAAAATCACCACCATAGTTCCAGGGCAATGAGCTTTTGGAGACAGATGGCGGGATGGCAAGAAAATAGGAAAACATCAAGAGCTACCAAAGAATACAAGAAGTGAGAGCAACATGCTGAGTTAAGCAGATGCCTAGGCACAAAACAACCTTCTTTGCTTTTGGCTGGAGAAGTGGGAAGCAAATGCTGACATGCCTTTAAATATGTGCAGGAGGGAAAACATGGAAGACAGCTTCCCAAGCATAGCATGTTTCAAGTCCAAGGTAATGTCAGATTTGGCACTCTTGAAGTAGCAGGCACATACTCTGCCTCCAGAAAGAGTACTTAGCCAACAAATATGCAACAGTTAAGAATTTTCCATGGAAGATGAGAGAAAAATTTAAAAAAAAACCATGGAATTTAATATATGTAGCCCATCAAGATTCAGTTAAAACTACTTCGGGGACATCAGGCAGTAATGGGTCTTAACATGTTTTAAATCACTAATATTCTAACTAAACTCATAATGGAGGCCTTCGACTGAATAATTAATATCAAATATTCTAACTGGCATCAAGGATATATTGGCTATGAGGAAATGATGAAAAGTTTGATTAAAATGGACTTTTATCTGAGGAACTAAGTGACATAAAAATGATATGGCAGTAGCATTAACCCCCTGATCTCAGCTGTTTGGCATCTTAAAGTGGAATTACACGCTAAAGCCTTTTGCATTTTCAGGAAGTTTGAGTTGACCGTTGGAGACATCTTTATCTCACAAAGAATTAAATCACTGCTAGTTCATCATTCTGTCTTCAGCATTAAAATGGAGGTGCCAGGGACCAGTTAACAAGAGCTGACTACTGTGGAGGGAAACAAGGGCCCAGATCTTCAACAAAGGGAGTCTGAGGGGAAAGGATGAGAAAACTTGACATGCCAGGTAAAGGTGCTTCACTGATTCGGAAAGGCCACTAGACCTTCTCATATGCGAACATGGAAGATTTGACCTTGACAAGTTCTTTGGCTCATTGTAATATTTTTGCAAAATCAGAGCAGCAGTTCTGAACCATGGTTCCTCAAATGTGGCTCCTCACCATGCAGAAAGGGGGTCAGATAAATCTGCACCATGACAAAGTGTCAGAGATCTTGGTCACAATTTGGTGAGGCCTTCTATGAAGTTTGTGAGGAAATAGTACTTGTAGCTAAGTGGCCTCCAATCCAGTAGAGTGTCTTACTAGCGGCCATGACTGCAGGGAACAGTCCATATGTTTTCAGGAAGCATCTCTTTGACCAACTGGCTTGTAACAGAGAGAACTCAGTCAACACGGAGATTTTAATTTTTACAGACTCAGATGGTTAAATCCACCTCCAACCGCACATACATTTAAGACTGAATGTTCAGTTCTTATCATTCAAGTTTCCATTGATCTCACTGGTTTATCAACTTGATTGACATCATCCAAAGACCAGTACAGCAGCACTGCTGGATATGTTTGCAGACTTTGAATGCTATCATGGTCTGCTGTAGGATAATGTAAGATTGGCAAAGGAAAATTGCAAGCAGCATAGAAATTAACTGGAGAAGAGAATAAGAGAAATATGAGAAAGAGAACATCTTTCAGCAGCAAAGGAAATGACAGAAAAGGATATAGAGATTGCCCAGACAAAACACTTTGGGGATAATAGAATTCAGTGGAGGGTGGGCATGTTGCAAGTTTCAGAGTTAGCCATGCATTTGGGATTAGTCTTCCTGTGGATGGGCGAAGGCATATGTAGGCAAGAAAGCTGAAACCAACAAAACGAATCAACTGGAATGTTAAAGCGGAAGTATGCTCTTATGGTGTGTTCTTCTTCTCTGAACACAGTCTTACCAACACAAAAACACTGGGAACACATTTAGAAAGCTAATTTATTTTGGGTTCCTAGGAAGCAGGCATAAGCTGTTTGCGCCTTCTAAAGTTGCTCTTTCTATCCAAAATCAGCTCTAGTATGTTGTTTCTCATGACACAGCCAGTTGAAAGCAGCTTGGAATGTTCAGAGAGATGTAATTTTCTCCTAAGTAACTTATAGAATAAGGGTTAAAGCTGCATTTGGACCAGAAGCCAAGTGCATCCCGAGCAGGGCTTTCCCCCACGTCAGTCTCAGGAAACAGGTTCTTTCTCTCATGACCGTGTTCACACAATGCTCGGCCAGAAGATTTATTGTGATCTTTTCTTCTAGGTAGATATTATTCTTAATCCTGAAGAACCAAAGTACCAATTTGCAGGCACTGCTTTTTCAACTCTCAGGAGTGTTCTAACAAAACAAGACTTTCTTTTTGGTAGGCAAAGCATAGTGCTTAATGTTCATCTAGCAATTACACAATAAACTTCATATTTCAGATGAAGGGCTCAAGGGAAGGAAAAAAGAATTGATTTTATGACAGCATTACGGAGATGGTTGAAAGGCATTACTTAACCTGGATGTTAGTAATGTTCTGTGTCATATACAAAGATGACTAAGATGTGGTCCCTGTCCTCAAAGGCACTTACAGTTTAATGAGAAAGAGAAATGAATGAGCAAATGATGTAAGGGAGTATGATCACTGCAGACTATGGATGTGACTCTTGGTTGTAGTGCTTAAGTGAACAGATCCACGGCCAGATTGCTTGAGTTCAAGTCCCAACTCTGTCACTTTCTACTGCTGAGCTCAGCCATTTATTTATTTATTTTGAGACAGGGTCTTGCTTTGTAGTTCAGGCTGGCCCTGAGCTCAGCCTCAAACTCAGCAATCCTCCTGCCACTGCCTCCCAAGTGCTGGGATTACAGGCGTGAGCCACCACGCCCGGCACTGTGGTATGTGGTACTGATTGCTGCTGGGTGTGAGTCTCCACGCCCAGTATTGTATGTGTTTAACTGGGGTTTGAACCCCGGTGCTTGAACTTGCAAGACAGGTGCCAGAACCACTGAGCTAAATCTCTGGCCCACAGCCAATTTAAAAAAAAAAAATCCCTTTAGGCCTGTACCCTTGTCTACGAGATAAGAATTATAATAGGGCTGCTGTAAGCATTAAGGAAGTCAGGAGACACTAAGTACTTAGGATGGCCTCTGGCACATAGTAAGTGATCAGTAAGGGCTGTCTAGAGATCTGGAATTAATTCCAGGGAAAAGAGACATTCTCCTGGATAAGTCATTATGTATCTTGGAAAAAAGTGCCCAAACAAACTGTCAAGAAAGCTTAGGAGGGATTCTTTCCCAAATTACTTGTATAAAAACAAATCTATGCTCATTTGTATACCAATGTATTAGGAATTCACTATATGTATAATCCTATGTTGGGTTCTCATAATAGGTATAAAAATAATGAGTATAAAATGAAGTTTCTTATTTTGAGAGATTTATAATTTAATGGTGTAGAAAAGGTCCATGAGGATGTACAATCTAATTCAGAATATTTTGAGGGGCACTGGAAAAGTGCCAAACAATTTTCCTAGTGTTCTTTCCTCAGAAATCTGGGCACTGAAAGGGACAGGAGGGTTAGGAAAGATTTGTTCTGGGAGTCAGTCCTGTTCCCTCAGCCTGCGCGGCTGTGAGCCCTGGAGCTGTGTGCAGCCTGCCCTGTCCTGGGCCGGCAGGGAACCCGGGCACCTCTCTGGGTCTCCTGTGACCAGTGAAGAGGCTGCTGTTCCTGCACCACAACTGCCAGAGCCCTGGGCTCAGCCCCACACTCTGGACATGGCCCTGGCCATGCACCCAGCTCTTACGGCACAGGGGCCCTGGCCTCCTGCCTAGACTCAAGTCAGCATCCTGTTCCCCTTCTGTGCGTTCTCTAGCTATGAGAACTGCTTTCTCCATGCATGTCCATTAGCGAAGCTTATCATGCAAATTAGTTTGCTATGTTCTCCTGCTCACCATCACCTGGGCTGGGGCTGAGGTCTCCAAAGTCAGCTAATTTTCTGGCTTTGGTGCATATTTTCATGTGGCCTTTTTCCTCCTCCCCTCTTCCTTAGAGTGGAAGGAGCTCTCAGCAAGCAGTATAGCTAAACCGAGGTGCTGACAAGAATAGCCCGGGGAGCAAAGCCACGCAGGGAGCTTCAGGATGCAGCCAGAAGGAAGTAGTTGGTGGTGGCAGGTCCCTAGCAGGCCAGTGAGAGTGGCCTCTGGTATGCAGCCTGCCTCACTGCACAAAGGAGAATGTCTTCTCTACATATCAAATAAAACAAGGCAAACAACAAAATGTCTCTCAGTGTGCTGGGTTCTGCATTGAGGGTTTTGTGCGTAGAACTTCACTGTATTTAATACTCAAAGTCCTAATGTCATCCCCAATTTGCAGATTAGAAAGCAGAGCCCAGGGCAATTAGCTCACTGGTGCAGGCCGTGCAGGTGCTAAGTGATGGGGCTGGGGCTGCACTGCAGGCTCTCTGTGTTCCCTGGGGAGGTGTGTATTAGTGAAGTCACTGCAGGCTGAGCTGCAGCGAGCACAGGCTGCAGGCGAATGCTGCAAACCTCCAGGTCGTAAAGGAAGGGAAGTGAGATCATCTCCAGAGACTGGGCTTGGGAGCTTAGTCATCCTCACAGCACTGAATAGGAGTGGAAGAGGGTCAGAGTGGCCACTGTGGGACTGTCCAGCAGTCACCAACAGGACTCCCAGGAATGCGGGCCAGCAGCAGGGGCCCAGCTGGTGCAGCCTAATGTGAATTCTGCAGTGGAACTGATGAATGGAGTTTTATTATTTTCTCCAGCCAGCTCCCACTGTCCATGCACACAGGACCACAGATGAGAGGCATAGTCTTACTTCCTCTGCAGGACCCCACACTTGATTACAAACCTGGAAGTGCAACTTTGTGTGCCGAAGCTCTAAGTCATCTGTAGAGAGGGGATAATGGGATCTCCAGGGGCCAGGGGTGGGCCAGGTGGAGATGAGGAGGCTTGAGATGAGCCAACAGGGAGCTCACTCCTGCAGGGCCAGACCTTGAGGCCTGTAAAATTAGAATGGGCCCTGGGAGAGTTGAAAGGGGTGGTGGGCTGGAGTGAAAAGGAGCCATTTGCAAAAATCCATGCATTGATATCCATACATTCCAGGCGTAAAGGAACCAGCCACTTCCCTCCTCACCTAAGGTGAGTCCTAATTTGTCAGCCAACAGGAAGAGGCACCAATTTTAGTCTGTTTTCTACTAAAGAAAACCAGGGACTGCCCTGGCTGGCGAGACTACAGCCCCAGCAGAGCCCTGGTGTTCACTAACGAGGTTGTATTACAACTACACTCTGCTTTCCAAAATAGCACCCTCAGGAGAAAAGAAATAAAGTCATTTTTCTTTGGAGGCAGAAGATTTAACATTGCTTAACAATAACGTTTAACATCGCTTAGCCCTTAGCCCCAGGCAACCTTTTAACTACCAAGTGGAGGGACTGTCTTTTCCCTGCACTGGCCATGGCTCTCTCTTGGCTCTGTTTTGTGTGGTGTCATTTAGCTTGGCAGTGGGCTGCTCGGGCCTGCTTTAAAGATGACAGAGTTTTATGAAAGCTTAGGAGGATGCCCTTTGACTGGGGCTCACCCCTCCTCGAGGCTCTGTGCAGCAGTTCTCCAAATTTGGCATATAAATCAGCATTATTGAGCTTCTCTTCAAAACTTCTGTGACAACCTCTGCAAACAACACAGGAACCAAACCAGTGAATAGCACATTAAGTCCCTTATAAGGGTGGCCACTGACTTCCGACAGATAGAATTATTCCTATTTTTAGTAAAAAATTTAACTCCGTAAATATTCAAGGCTCCCTCCTCCCCCGTGACAAAAAAGGAGCTGGTGTCTTCAGAGCTGTGCTCAACTCATCCTTGGCAGAGAGTGCAGTGGGCTGGTGTGATTCAGTCAGGAAGTGGACTCTCAGGAGAAGGAAGACGAGCCTTGTTCAGTGTGAAGGATGCAGAGCCAAGAGTACACACCTTGTCAGAAGGCGGCGGGTTTCCCTCACCTGCACATCCAGCCTCCTTGGGGGAAAAATCTGGATCCCGTGGGCTGGACACAAGGCCTGTGAGGAAGCTTTGTGTCTTCTCTTTAGACTGTGAGTTACGTTTGAGCTTCCCCACTGCAGAAGGAGTGCCAGGGACTTCCCAGGCATTTGTCTGAGTTCTGTTCATTCTCTCTCTTGCCAATTTCTGGTCACAGGTAGCTACAATGTTGCGTGCACATGTGTACCTAATCACCACTACCACTCTGTGCACAAATGCACTTTTTGCCAGAAATTAGTTTTGGCTGAAGATGCTTCCATTTTAGCCACAGTTACATTCTTGGGGCTGTCAGGATCTTGTCAGTTCCTACACGGGAATGGTCACACCAGAGCCACAAACAGCATTAACATTCTGCTTGTGTCCAAAATCCCCTTCCGTGGTGTTTACTCCTGAAACAGTTGTTCAGAGCCAGCCATGATTGGGCATTTCAGGGCTAATTAGTGAAAATAAACAGGAGCTGGAAATTCAGAGGACTTCCTATTAATAATTACTACCGCAAGCGTTTGATGCACTATCATAAAAGGCTGATTACTTGTCTCCTTTTCTAAAGAGTCAAGTCCTAAGGAGAGACTGGGACAATGTATTCAATTTCCATTCTACCCCTGTTGATATGTAGTAGATGATCACCAGATACATGTGGAAAGAATAAATGAGTCAAATTTATAGAATTTTAAATGCTATTTCTGTGCTTTTGATTTGAATTTAAAATATCCATTTCTGTAGTCAGAATACAAGTTGGCCAGGAAGGGATTAAGCTGTTTCCAGTGCACCCACCACCATCAGAACCTATTACTTTCCATCTGCCCTAACCGCATTTTCCATACACTCCCACAGTGAAAGCCGGAAATCTTACATTTAAAATGAATCTTGGAAATGACTTCCTTTTTTTTTTTTAGGTTTTTTGAGACAGGGTCTCGCTTTGTGGTTCAGGCTGGCCCCGAGCTCAGCCTCCAACTCACATCACAATCCTCCTGCCTCTGCCTCCCGAGTGCTGGGATGACAGGCGTGAGCCACCACGCCCGGCACTGGTATGTGGTACTGGTTGCTGCTGGGCGTGAGTCTCCACACCCAGTATGGTATGTGGTTACTGGGGAATCGAACCCGGGCCCTTGCGCTTGCAAGACAGGCGCCGGAATCACTGAGCTAACTCCTTGGCCCACGACTTCCATTTTTAAAAGAAAACAAAATAATAGGCCAGGGGAAAAATAGGAATAGGAAATAAACCATGGATGAGAGAGAGAAAAAAAAATACACATACACTATGAGACAATTTTAAAAAAAATACATGAGAGATATACGTGAGAGATAAAATACATGTGTATGAACTTTTAAAAGATTGTATTTGCAGTATTCTGCCTCCTCAGTATTAAACACTGGCTCTCTGGCAGATTGGAGATTTTATGACATTTGAAAATCGACACACTCTGTAAGAGCAGATGGTCACCCAGGCCATCCTGCTGCAGTGCTCAGGATGTGCCTTCCGCCAGTCACCTGCACAAGGACAGTCAACGCTTAGCTCAAAAGAGGACCTCCAGTTCTGGAGTCAGCGTTGTAGCAGCTCAGATTTGATAACAGCGAAGCTCTGCGTGGGGATCCCTGCAGCACCCTTTTCCAGGGTGACACTCTGAAACATTTCAGTTTTTGTGACTGGCACTGACCTTCCTTTGTTTCACTGTCAAACTCACTAATTCTCACACTCTCTACCTGTTTAGTTCCCATGGATGGGAAGTCATCTTGGAAAGGTTTCCTCTTTGTCACACCTTTCTGATAGTGGACTAATGTTACTCCTCATCGTACAGATAAGAGCACCACCTTTGAGAACCACATCTCATTTTCAGGGGTGTCTAGTTACAGCATAAGTGGATCATGTTGGGTCAGTGTTGCCAAGTTAACTTTTCCCACACATTTGTTCTTTTCCCCACTGTCTGTGTCTCTTAATAATATTTGCTTATTGTCTTGAGGAGACAGTCAGGTTTTAAATCCAGTAAAAAACACTTTCCCAACTTCACATTTCCCACTTTTTAACTCCCCTACAAAGCTCCAAGGTTAAGGTTGACCTCCCCTTCCTCCTGGGTAACTTCTAGGACAGAGGATTTACTATTTTATTGTCTCTCAACTAGGTGCAAGATATTCAATACCATTTTTATAGCAATGGCTTACAATTTCCATTTGGTATCCAATATTCTTGCTGACATGTTCAATTGCAATGATATACTATTTTCTCCCCTTAAAAAATAACCCACCAGTGTTTCAATTATTAGCACAGTTGTGAAGATGGCACTGGGACTGTGGCAGACGGCAGTGAGGCAAAATTATAACATGTTCTCTATTTCGAAACCAGATTTCTGTTTTATACAGACATCTCTAAAGACTTCATTTGTGGGGTGTGCTGGTGGTGGGAGACCCCTCCATGATCTACCTGGGTAAAGATGCATACTGTCTCTCCAGCCCCTCAAAGTGGAGGTTGTGCGCATTCCCATCTGGACTCTTTCCAGACACCTGTGGAGAGAAGAGTAATTAGAGATGAAGATCCATTATACATCCTGGTTACTGACAATGCCGCTAAAAATTCTAATCAGTGCACAAAGCTGCAGCCGCCTGCCAAAAATCAACCATGGAAGAGCAAGTGAGAGCGCAGCATTTCGACAGTAATTGATGATCGTGACCCAAATGTGGCTTTAACAATAAAGTCATTTCTTTCAAAAATAGTCATTGTCAACTTGCATCCTTTCTATTTCCATGCTGAGAATATTCTACGGGCTGTAAGACCCTCTTATATTTTTTCCAAAAGGATTTTAATTTTTAGAACAGTGGTTCTAACAGTGAAAAATTGAGTGGCTAGTACAGAGAGCTCCCATATATCCTGTACCCAGTTTTCCTATTACTTCCATCTTACATTTATGACATATTCTTTATAGTTAATGAAACAATAGGATACATTACTTTTAACTAAAGCCCACAGTTTATTCAGATTTTACTTATTTTCTGTACCAGTCCAGGACACCGTGTTATATTTAGTCATTAGGCCACGAGAGGCCTCTCTTGGCTGTGACAAGGACTTTGTTCCAAAAAGCACCTTTACTGTGAACCTTTCTTTACTGAGAGGGATGGGTGGCAACAAGTTACTGCACAGCACCTGGGGAGCTCCCCCGTCCTTCACCTGGTTCTCGCCCTATGAGCACAGGTGCTTTCCTTTAGTGCTGGTGTTCACTGGATTTTGCCCTTTCCTATGACTTTCATGTGGAGCCTTTTCCAACAGTCCCTGAGATCCTGCAGAGCAGTGACTGAGTTTAGCAGGTTCTCAATACTGGGTTGTTTTCCTGAATGTAAATATCTTCCTAGTAATGGTCACACCCCGTGGAAACAAGAGACCATATCATGCATTTAAAGATGCTTCTTGTGTGACTCATTTCTTCCCTGTTCACGTCAACACATGTGGTGTAACAGACTATTCATGTGTTTGCTTTTGGGCAGGGGTAGCTTTCACATAGCCAGCTTGGAAGAAGTAAATAGAAAATCTGCACTGTGGCTGGATGGGGTGGGGAGTATTTGCCAGTAAACATAGGAGGCAACAGTGTGAAGGTAAGTAGTTGAAGTTTTTCTACTTAACAAGCTAGAAGCTGTTTACTTTCTACCAAAATTCACAATTCTGTACAAAAATACCATCCCAACTTGTGTGTCAGGGCTGGGGGTGTGCATGTTGGGAGATACAGGGACACTGATCACACAGGCATTTAGAATAAGAAAGCCTCACCTGGAAGGTCCTTTAGAGTTTGTCCTGTAAAACCTCTTTGTGTTTTAGTGATACATCGGACAGGAGTTACTGAAGTGATTTGAGAGTGTCAGAGTCCAGACAGATACCTGATCAGAATGAAGACTCTACAAATGCAGAAGGCAGCACAGATGGAGAAATTGAGAATTCTCTGCATTAAGATAAAAAAACTTGATTTCAACTACTGAGCTTTCAACCAAAGATGAGAGATAAAGATGGCGACAGACAGACAGACAGACAGACAGACCTTGCACAAATAGCAAAGCAATAGAAGTGCAGGTCAGAAGTGTGGTCCTCAACAATCCTATCTAAGGTTTTGTTTTATTTTTAAATGGTTTCCTATACCAGAATTCATGTGCACACCAGTACTATATTACAGAATATTAATTGTGCGCATTGGAAAAACACTCTGCTCAAGTATCCTTAGTATGACTCTTGACATCGAAGCACTTTTTCTTGTAGCCTCAAAGCTCCGAGTTCACATTTTCAGCACTCTCATTTGGAAATCACCTGGCCTCCTGGTGATGGCTTAGAATCTGGGATGGCAGTGGGGCTGTTACTGCCCTGATGAACTAACCAGCATAGGAGACTTATAGTGAAATACCTTATCCTTGAGAAACCCTCTGTTTTGTTTGAAAAAATAAGCACTAAAAATGCAATAAAAACTAATGTGCAGGAATTTCTGATGCCATAAGGATATTACTAGCAGTAGCACACATGGAGCCTTAGATCACCGGTGGTGACCTATGGCATATTTTCTACAGTGGGCATTCACAGCCAAGTCACCCAGCACCACGTGACAGTGTACGTAGGGGCACTATTGGCATTTTATGATAAATAAATGGGTCTTGGGTTTCAGTTTGGACACATGGTCTCTATAAGGTTCGCTATTATTGCTGTTAGTAGAAAGAGAAACTTCATGGAAGAATCAGATGAGTGGCCTGAATGTTCACCGAATATTATGATCCCACCAACTGTGTATGTCTTCATGAGTTTTCTTTTCCTATCATCACATCACTAATGCAGTTATTGGACTAGTATTATTGAGCACCTACCATACCCTAATGCCACCTGCTGTAACCTAATGTCACAGCATTCCAGATGTTGAAGAAATCCAGCTCCTGTTCTTGAGGAAACAGGTCTGCAAACAATTATGCTACAGTGAGATCACCATTCCAGTGAGTCTGCTGAGGCGGCAGCAGCCCGGGGAGTTGAAGACAGCTTCATATGGGTGTTGGCGCTTCACATGAAACTTGAACAGGAATGAAGAGGAGTCTTTTTGTGGCAGAAAGATAAAAGAATAGCAGGAAGAAGACTACTAAGTAGAGAATAATAGGGAGGCCATAAAGAAAGCATTGTGCTTTCAGGGAGCTTCAGGATTTTGGTAAGGTCAGACACTGACTAAGGAGGAAAGGATATCATTAACTAACAACACTAGTGGTGCTACCACCATGCCTATGGCTATCACTATTTTTAGAGCAGTCTGAGATCCATCACAGAATAGAGAAACAGGATGGAGAGATTCCTCATGACTTACTTCTACCTCTGCAGAGCCTCCCCATTACCAACAGTCCCAATAAAGCAGCACAGTTGTTACACATGATGAACCTACTCTGACACTTCATAATCACCCAAAGTCCTGAAGTCTGTGGTTTGTGTTAGAGTTCTCTCCTGGGACTGTGCATGCTGAGGATCTGGACAAATAGATCATGACAAGTATCCACCATTACTGTGCTACAGAGTCGAGTTTCACTGCCCTGAAAGTCCTTGGAGCTCCACCTCTTCATCTTTCTTTCCTGCCAACTCCAGGAAACCACTCATCTTTTTACTGTTTTCATAATTTTAACTCCCAAAATGCCATGTAGTTGGAGCTACACATTATTCAGCCCTTTCAGATCAATATATTTCACTCAGTGACACACATTTAAATTTCTTCTCTGCTTTTTCATGGCTTCATAGCTAAGTTCTCTATAATATCAAATAATATTCAATTTCAGGGTCGTAGCGCTGATTGTTTATCCATTGTCTATTGAAACACAATTTGATTACTTCCAATTTGGGCAATTATGAGTGAAGTTGATAAAAATATTTGTGAGTAGGTTTTCATGTGGATGGAAGTTTTCAATACTTTTACTGAGTAGACATTCAGGAGTACAATCCTTGGACCTATGGTAAGACTGTGCTTAGTCTCATAAGATCCTGCCAATTGTCTTTCCTCAGTAGCCTTCCCTTCAGTGCATCACCTAGTGAGGACTGAAAGCTCCTGTGGCTCTGCTTTCTCAACAGCATTTGGTGTTGTCTGTCTTCTAGATTTTGGTCATTGTAATAGGTAAGCAGAGCTGCTTCACTGTTGTTTCAATTCTCACTCCTTTGATGACACAAGATGTAGAGTATCTTGCACATTTTGCGTAAGGTACCTGTTAACATCTTCATCCCATTTTTAGAACAAATCATTTGTTATTCTTGATTTTAAGAGTTACTTGTATATTGTAGATAACAGTCATTTATCAGATCAAACTTCTAGGAACATTTTATCCCACTCTGTGCCATTTCCATTTCCTTGACAGTGTCTTTTGCAGAGCAGAGAGTTTTAATTTTAATGACATTCAACTTATCAGTTCTTCCTTTTATGTACTGTTCCAATAGTAGTTTTTTCTCTTATGTTATCCTCTAGGAGTTTTATAGTTTGAAAGATTCTTCATGCCATAGAATAGTAGGTCTAGAGACAGAAATGATGAAGTTCTACACTATGGATGCAGATGAGAGAGTGACATAAGAATGTTAAGGACAGGGTTGGGGATTTAGTTCAGTGGTTTCAGAGCCTGTCTTGCAAGCACAAGGGCCTCGGTTCAATCCTTAGCATCCACATACAATAATACTGGGTGTGGAGATTCACACCCACCAGTAATCAGTACCACATACTACAGTGCCAGGTGGTGGCTCAATCTGTAATTACAGCACTCAGGAGGCAGAGGCAGGAGGATTGCTGTGAGTGTGTTGCTGTGAGTTTGAGGCTGAGCTCAGGGCCAGCCTGAAGTACAAAGAGAGACCCTGTCTAAAAAAAAAAAAAGAATGTTCAGGAGGCAAGATCAATAGGATTCAGTGGAAATTAAAGGGAAAGATCTCTAGAATAATGCTTGAATGTTTGAGTTTAGCAAGCTGCTGATTTTGGTAACATTCATCTAGATGGATATAAAGGAAGACAAGATTTAGGAATAGAGGAGAAAAAACTATTTAAATCATTGAGCTTATATTGGGAGTTCATAAAAATGTTTAATAGATAGTTGAATATAAAGAGTTGCAATTTAGAAGAGAAATCTGGATCAGAGATGATGAACTGAGAAAACTCTACCATGTGGACAGTAGCTGAAACCTTGAAAAAGTGTGCCTGAGTATTGTGTGTCTTAACACAGTATAAAAATAAGACATACAATATGAAGAAATAAGAATATCAAGATAATATTCATAGAAATACTATCATTATGGGGCAGACAAAGAAAGCTGAACCCAGCAAGATGTTTGGAAAAAAACAGATGGTCCAGAAAGGAACTGGGAGAAAATGTTATATAGAAATTGAGAGAAAAGAATTCAATAAAAGAAGTGGTGAAGACATGAAGTGTAACAAGAACTTCAGTAAGACAGGGAGTACCCTGTACTCAATATGTTGGTATGCATTAATCAATCCTCATATTTTGCAGTGTCATTCTGAACTATAGCCTGGGAAGCTAAAACTACCTTTCCCAGAACTCCCTTGCATCCTGTGCACTGGCTGTGATTGAAGTTGGGCCACAACATTTGAGAAACAGAATTCAAGGAATGGCCACACTTCTACTGTTTATTCTGGCAAGGATGCCTAAAGGTATGCTTGGTTTTCCCATGGCCACTGTAGCAAATGTACCACTCTGGTTTCTGGAGCGGGATGTAGCTCTTACACTGGTTTTGGAGTTGGTGGCAACAGAACTGACTCTGTGATTCTAACATTCTCCTAATCAGGGTGACTTTGATTATAGCCACTGTGTGGATCTGGAACCTCAAGCTTTCTATACAGATGTGGTTTGGGTAATCTACATCCAGAAGTATGGCTTGGAAAATCACTGCTGGAAGTTTATCCAAGGTCTTATTCCTTGAACCTTCCTTTTGATTCTGTAGGTCTACTGCTATGGTCTAAACATTTTTTTCCTGCTTAAACTAGCTAAAACAGACACTACTCTCTGCAACCAAACAGTGACCTGTATAGGTTCTGCAGAATTATATATGATGAAATTGGAAATGAGATAGTGGTGGTGCTTTATTGAGAGTGATTTTAGTGGATTCACAGTAGCAAAAGCCAGACCCCCAGGGTGTTGAAAATTCCTACAGTTTTATAATAAAAATATATAAAATGTACCAATAAAACCAATTAAAAAACAACAACATAGGCTCTTTACTATCTTAGCCCACCTTGCTCACAAAGTGGGATTAATATGTTCAAGTGCATATACATTTGTCTATTCTAAATAGAAGACCACTAAATATTCCAAGGCACAAAGATGACTAAAAAAATTCCCCTCTAGGGACACATTGTTGGTTAGTGGAAATGACGGGACTAAATTTGTATTCCCATATTTAAAAAATAGATTAAACTGCTTTTTCTCCCTCTGTGAGTACTGTGGAGAACTACTCAAGGATGACCTCAGTCAACATTTGTAAATATATACAACTTTTGAATGGTATGAAGAGTTCCTTTTGTAATTTTTTTATTATTAGCATTTTCTTCTATTATTAGATATATTTCAAACACATGAATTATAGTGGTTATTTAATATCCCTTTTTATAAATTAATCATTATTTATCTAATCTACTCTTTTAATTTGATCAGTTTTTAATACCCCAATAAGAAATAGTAGAGACATAGATTAGTGTGTTGGACACAAATATTCTTTTTTTATTATGACATAGGTGCATTTTATATACATATCATGATCACACTCAATATTGACAATTTGTACCAATATATGATATGACATGATTCTCATTTTTTCCCATTTCCCTACACACTCTACAACCACTACCCCTATAAATATAAGCTTTATTTCCATTTTTTTGGTTACCAATACAATTTTTCTTTCCCCTCATTACTTACCCCTACCCCTTTTCCCTTTGTACAATATCTAACATACATTTTAGAACTCACATTTTTGTTTCTCATATCAGAGAAAAGATATGGTATTTATACATCTGTGACCTATTTAACTTATGAGTATGTCCTTAAGGTATGTCCACTTGAGTACGAATGACTCAAACTTGTCATTCTTTATGGCAGAGTAATACTCCGTTCTAAAGAAAAACACATCTTCTTTATCCAGGCTCCGCTTGATGGACATTTGGATTGTTTCTAAAATTTAGCAATCACAAACTGAGTTGCTATAAACATGGGTGCACATATATCACTGTGATATGAATCTTCTCATTCTTTCCTGTATATCCCTAGCAGGGGAATAGCAGAGTCAAATGAGGCCTCTAATCCTAGTTTTTTGAGGAATCTCCACACTGATCTCCATAGTGGTTGTACAAGTCTACATTCCCACTAACAGTGGAGAAGAGTTGCTCTCTCCCTACAGCCTCACCAGCGTTTGTTGCTGGCTGATTTCAAGATAGCAGCCATTATTTGTGGAGTGAAATGGAATCTGAGTTGTTTTCATCTGCATTTCTCGAATGACTAGTGATGTCGAGCATTTCTTCATGTGTTTCTTAGCTACTTTTACTTCTTCCTCTGAAAAGTGTCTTTTCACTTCAGATGCCCAGTTTTGAACTGGGTCTTTAAATTTGGGTGGGCTGATTTTTTTAAGCTCTTTATATATTCGAGATAGTAGCCCTTGATCTGTGGAACAGCTGGTAAGATTTTTTCCCCCTTATCGTTGTGTGACTTTTTGCTCTGCCAGTAGTTTCTTTTGCTGTGCAGAAGCTTTTTACTAGGATGAGATCCCGTTTGTTGATTCTTTCTGCTAGTTCTTATGCTATAGAAGTTTTGTTCATAAAGTCTTTCCCAAGCCAATTTCTACAAGAGTTTTGCCTAACCTGTTTTTCAGTAGGTTTAGTGTTTCTGTTTTAATATTTAGGTCTCTAATCCACTTTGATTTTACTTCAGTATATGGTGAAAGAGATAGGTCTAGCTTTAGCCTTTGGCAGGTTAGAGCCCAGTTTTTCCAGCACCATTTGTTAAAGAGGCTATCTTACCTCCACTGAGGATATTTGGCTCCTTGAGACAAATATTCTTACAAACAGCTCTATCTTGAGGGTGGGAAATTACAGATAAAGGGCTGCCGAAGAGAAGTTAATTATAAAGAGCTAGAGTCAAGTCTTCAGGAAGTCAGGCCACTTGAGGAGGGAATGAGGGGAGAGAGAATGAGCCAGAGCATTTATAAGCTCATTTCTCATTTTGCTCTTTACTCAAATAGACTCAGAAATGTTCCTGCTTGAAGAGTTCCTTATTAGGTCATTTCCCTCATCACAAGAAAATAAGGTCAGCGGCTTTGATCCAATTAATTTTTTAAGCCTGTTATCTTACTTGGGATCATGCAGGTTTTTTTTTTTTTTTTTCAAATGCAATGACCTAAATATAGGTCTGACAAAAACAATCTTGACTTAAGCCATAACAGAAACCCAGCCTTTTACTCAACAGTGTAACATTAGACATATGCCTGGATTTGGGGCACATTAATCTCGCTCTTACTGATACAGCCCAGGAAGTGAAACTTCTGAGAACTTATTCAAAACAACCTAAAGAGCTTTCGCTTGAGTGCGTCGTGCACACGCCGACCCTCTCTGGCAAGATTAGGACAACCTATGAGAAGCCTATCAGGAGAACTTGGTATTGGGAGAAATGCTGAACTGAGATGCTTTTAGTTCCCGGGATTTCCAGTTTCATTCACTCAATGGCTGCCGCTGCCTGGCATGTTAAGAGCCTTGTTAAAATAAAGCTATTAGTCTTCTTTCCACAAAAGCAAGGCATTTGCAGCTTACATTCCGGACTCCTTAAATTAGTATGTATTTCTAGACTGACACTGCTGGAATCAGCAGTTTCATAAAGCAATATCCTAAAGAGGCCATTTAACGCTCCTTCCCAGGCCCCCCTTTGCAGATTAATGACAGAGAGGTAGATATGATGCCTTTTCAAACATTTTAAAACAATTCATTAAAAATAAAAGAATAAATCACATAAGGTATTGTGTAGCAGTCTGATGATGAGAAGCGGAAACAATTCAAAATTAACATGTTTTCCAGCTTTTATAGGTTAGGATACATTTTTGCTGCTGTTGTAATTTATGCCCTCTAAGCCAATTTTCCCAAGAAATTTAAAAGCTGCTGTGATGGAAAGGTTGCGTGCAAAGACGCAATGTGGCTTATCCACCTACATATAACATCCTCATTTCCAAACAGGTCTTACTCATAGCCATGACTAAAAACTGAGCTTCAAACTGCTCAAGACATCCTGAGATTAAGATGCAAAGTACAGGACTTCAGATGCCATTTTAGGAAATATGCCTTTCATTCAAATTGGTGTTATGACAGAAAATTTTGAGCTGTGTTTCAAGTGTTTTTTTTTTTTTAAATTCTATTGCTCTTACCTAGTTGTCAGTTTGGCCAGAAAATGTTAAAGAAATCAATACAATGGAAAGTTGTAAGAAGTTAAGAACTTGGGTTTGAACATCTTCTAATATTAATAGATTCTGCTAAAGTGCTATTAGTTTAGAGGAGAGACAATAAACAGAAAGAATCAGAGTAGGTTGTTTAATCGTTTTCCTTTGGCAATGTGAAATACATTTATGTCTGAGTCATATACTTACAAATATTATATCCAGAGAGGCAAAAGAACACACGCTCATTCAATCATTATTTCTAAAGTGTTTGTTTTCTCTAATTTGATTTCAGTAATTTTGTCAAATAACTGGGTATTCAGCTTATAGAGGAACACAGAACATCTGCTAGTTTAGAAAATACAGCACATAAACTATCTTAAAAATAACTCTTGTGTAAGTCTTTTAACCATTTTCTGTGTCTACATTTTCCTTCTTTATAAGATGTCAGAGTTAAAACTAAAATTCTTGAAGTCTCTTCAACTTTGTACTCATTTGTAGAAGTAATCC
>PVIR01014414.1:0-40429 GCA_004026965.1 Petromus typicus | reverse complement strand
TTTTTTTTTTTAAGGTTTTTTGAGACAGGGTCTCGCTTTTGTGGTTCAGGCTGGCCCTGAGCTCAGCCTCCAACTCACATCACAGCAATCCTCCTGCCTCTGCCTCAGTGCTGGGATTACAGGCGTGAGCCACCACGCCCGGCAATCTTCTTAACTTTTAAGCATAGAATTTTCCTTCCCTGAATGTCTGTTCCCTTCTAAGATTTATATGCCAAAACACCACCCCCAAGGTGATGGCAGCAGGAGAGGGAGCTTGAGAGGTGATTTTAGGTCATGAAGATGGACTTTATACATCCCTGAAGAAACCACGTGACGACGTGGTGAGAAGTGCCAAAGGGGCCCTCACCAAAAATCCAATGTGCTGGCACCGGATTTGGGACTTCCCAGGCTTTAGAACTGTGAAAAATAAATTTCTGTTGTTTATAAACCACCCAGTCTATGGTATTTGTACTTCTAGCCTGAAGACTTTCTGAGTTCTTAGAAACTCTTTGACTACTGATCCTCATAATGCTGCTGAATCTGCCGTATGTTTGCACCGCTGCTGGCCATGAACTTCGTTACGGTTGGATATTTAGTTGTTGTGTGTTGCCATGAAGTTGAGAGTCCTTCTGTTTTACTGCATTGAGCTGATAAAAGTCCATTGCCATCTTTTGATATTGTAAATATTTTTAAACTTTATCTTAATTGTTTAACATATAGATGTATAGAGATCAAAATAGAATAAATGTTTAAATTTTAAAAATTATTATAGTAAAAGATACATTGACATTTATCCTTCTCAGTGTACTCCTCTCTCACTTTAAATGCACATCTTTTCTGCCACTTTCTGAGGCAGTTCCGCAAGCGCATGCCAGGCACAGAGCTCTTCCAAGGGAAGCCAGAGGGTGCTGACGTGCCCACTGCCCTTTCTGAGCACTGCCAAGTGAGTTGCCATGTCATACGCCAGCCTTGCCCCCTTGACCAGGGATAACGGGACCCGGTGTGGGGACACACGGGACCGGAGGACATTCTACAGGCTGGAAACAGCTCGCAATTTATACCTGTGTCCGCCTGTCCGTTATGATAGTGGCCAGCTTTCCCCATCACGGTCTGTCGCTGGGAGCTGGCACTTGTGGCGTGCTTGCTGAGCTCGTCAGCGGGAGCAATGGACTGAGTCGGAGAGCAGCTGAGCCCTCGGAGGGGCTGTAACTCTTGTCTGCCCAACTCTTCTCCTGTCCCTTTCCCTGGAAAGAGGCCCAACTTTCCACCCACCTAAGGCAGTCAGAGCCTTCCTCTAGTCTAATGATTGGACTCTGGTCCTTCCCCGGCAGGAGGCTGGAACCGGCTCCACTTGCACAGGCCTGCAGGGCCAGGCGGGCACTTCAGTGAGAACCAGCCGGGTGAGAAGATGGCGGGGCTGGGAGGGCCTGCAACCAAGGAGGAGGCGCAGCTCCCAAGGACAATCAAGTGGAGAGAGAATGGTAGTGGCTGACAAGATGAAGGTTTTATTTTTAAAACTGATTTTACTGGTGCATTTTATATACACATTATTATCACACTCAACATTGAGAATTTGTACCAGTATATGACACGACTTAATTCTCATTTTTTCCCATTCCCCTGCCCAGCCTACAACCCCCCCTCCACCCCCTATATACATAAGCTTTGCTTCCTTTCTTTACCATCAAATTTTTTCTTTTCCCTCATTACTTACCTCTACTCCCCTTTTCCTTTTGAATATTTTCTATTTTACAGTATCTACCCTACATTCTAGAATGTATTCACGTCTTCAGTTTCTCATACCAAAGAAAAGATATGGTTTCTACACATCTGTGACCTATTTATTTCACTTATGAGTATGTCCACAAGGTACATCCATTTGAGTATAAATGACTCAAACTTATCACTCTTTATGGCAGAGTAATACTCCATTTTATAAAAGAACCACATTTTCTTTATTCAATCTCCAGTTAATGGGCATTTGGGTTGTTCTGAAGAGTTAGATATCACAAACTGAGGAGTAACAATCAGTGTTGTTTTCACTTGCATCTCTCAAGTGACCAGTGATGTTGAGCATTTTTTAAAAAATTGAAATCTTTATTGGTACATTACATATACACATCATAATTGCACTCCACAATGAGGATTTGTACCAGTATAAGACACAACTTAATTCTCACTTTTCTCCCATAGCCCTACCCACCCTTCCACCCCCCTATATACATAAAATTTGTTTCCTTTCTTTTTTGTTATAATCTCATTATTTTCCCTCCCTTCACCCTATTTCACTTTGAGAGCATTTCTTCATATGCTTCTTGGCTGCTTTTAATTCTTCCTCTGAAAAGTGTCTGTTTCAGACACATTTCAGGTGCCCATTTTTGAAATTGTATCTTTAAATTTAGGGGTGTTGATTTTTAAAGCTCTTTATATATTCTAGATAGTAGTCCTTTGAGAAATAGCCATTAAAATTTGTTTGTCCCATATTATTGATTGTCGTCTTTCTCTGTTGGTTTTTCTTGCTATACAGAAGCTTTTTGTTTTTTTTTTTTTGAGACAGGGTCTCGCTTTGTAGTTCAGGCTGGCCCTCAGCTTAGCCTCAAACTCACATCACAGCAATCCTCCTGCCTCTGCCTCCCAAGTGCTGGGATTACAGGCGTGAGCCACCACACCCGGCACTGTGGTATGTGGTACTAGTTGCTGCTAGGTGTGAGTCTCCATGCCCAGTATGGTATATGGTTATCGGAGGATTGAACCTGGGGCCTTGCGCTTGAAAGACAGGCCCCGGAACCGCTGAGCTAACTCCCCGGCCCCTACAGAAGCTTTTTAATAAGGTGAGATCCCAGTTGATCCTTCTGCTAGTTCTCATGCTGTAGAGGTTTTGTTCATCAAGTCTTTTCCTAAGCCAGTGTCTCCAAGAGTTCTACCTAGACTGTTTTCCAGAAGATTTAATGTTTCTATTTTAATATTTAGGTCTGTAATCCACTTTGATTTTAGTTTAGTGTATGGTGAAAGAGATAGGTCTAGCTTTAACCTTTGGTAGATTAAAGCCCAGTTTTTCCTGCACCATTTGTTAAACAAGCTATCTTTCCTCCACTGAGTATATTTGGCTTCTTTGTAAAAAATGAGGAGGCTTAGTATACCCGGAGTTGTTTCAGGATCTTCTAATCTGTTGCACTGATCCTCAGGTCTGTTTCTTTGCCAGTACCATGCTGTTTTTATCACAGTGCCTGTGAAGTATTGTTTTAAGTTGGAGATTGGTTTTAATGCGACCCCTTGTAAGGGTTGGCTGCTCTGTTTAATATCAGCATGGAGGTCTGGGCCTCATTCTCCCATGCTATAGATGGACTTTATCTTCAAGGAGAGAGACTAGGCCCACATGTTCCTTATGTACTTGTTGCATTGTAGTTGGTGAGTCATCATCAGAATGATATTGGATGTGGAATCCCTGAACTCCAATACTAGTGATATTTGACTCATTAATGAAAGTAAAACTTCTGTAAGTTAATAAATTATAGATACAAATAGATGTATCTAATAAAAATAAATAAAATGTATTTATGAGTACAGTGTATAATAAAAGATAAACCAAAAAACACTTTCTACAGATGAATTTGGTACTGCCAACTATAGCATTAGTACTATGTGCTATTTTTCTTTGCAGTTAGTTGCTTTATGTAAGCAAGCAGATCAAGATACCCATTTCCCTGAGGTGACAGGGGAGGGGCAAATCTCCTGGGTTCTACTGTATCTGGGAAAGATGTAGACTTTTGGGAGACATTAAGTATTTTACTGTTGGAAATTTCCTTATCATTTCTATGATATGTGTTTTACTATCCAAGATAGCAATGGGGATCTCCAAATGGGGCTCTTAGATACCTATCAAGGAGAACTTCGAAATACAAGTTTGCTTCCTGTTATTTGCTCTCCTTTGAGTGTAAAACCAAAGGTTTTTCCATGGTCAGTGTGGCATGGTGGGTAACTCCATCCCTCTCATCTCCTTGGTTCTGAAGAATGATCATACCTTCTGGCAAAAATGAATGATTTTAAGCAGAGAATAGAGCTCAGTGGTATTCCCTGCCAAAACAAAGGGATTAAGAATAGAACAGTTCTATACACAGAATTTAAATGAGTTTTTCCAAACTCCTGGTTTTTGCAGATGCTACCTTCTATCCTGTAAGAATTAAATCCCCTGAGTTTGAAATGAATGACATCTTTCTACAGTTTTGATTGGCTTTGTGTCCCAGGAAAGCCTCTAAGTCACAGATCTAGCTCATAAAATTAAAGATCTTTGATAATAAATATTAGCCTGTTGCGCTTTACTTTGGGAATATGCTAGACCCTATAAATTCATCTGTACAGACTCAAACAACTTTGGGGAAATAAATCATAAACTGGACAGCAGATTGGATAAAGATGATTTTAAGAAAAGCAAGATATGGGCCGGGGAGTTAGCTCAGTGGTTCCGGCGCCTGTCTTGCAAGCGCAAGGGCCCGGGTTCGATTCCCCCGTAACCACATAACAATACTGGGTGTGGAGACCACACCCAGCAGCAACCAGTACCACATACCGCAGTGCCGGGTGTGGTGGCTCACGCCTGTAATCCCAGCACTCGGGAGGCAGAGGCAGGAGGATTGTGATGTGAGTTTGAGGCTGAGCTCAGGGCCAGCCTGAACCACAAAAAAGCGAGACCCTGTCTCAAAAAACCTAAAAAAAAAAAAAAGAAAAGCAGGATATATACTCAGAGAAATTGTCCCTGAGGGGAACTGTCTGTTGGGATATCGTTGAATAAAGATTTTTAAAGACATACAGCAAGAGAAATGGGAAGAAGCAGAGAGAATCATCACTTCTTGTTGATAGAATAGAGCTGATCACATTGAAATCTTGGGTCCCGTTTGGTTTTAGGATCCACAGCAGGGTTCTGTGTCCAGGAAGACTTCTGGGAAGGAAGAAAGGAAAAGCATTTCGAAGGTAACAAACCATCACCTGGCCTATCTTGTGTAATAAACCACTTGAAAACTTAGTGGCATGCTATCATTTCATTATTATCCCACCACTGGAGAAAGAACCAAGCTTGAGCATCCTTCTAGCACAGAGATCTCAGGGGAGCCTGAAATTTGGGGGACATGAAAAGGCAGGTGACTAGCTTCTTCTAGAACAAGCTTTTCAACAAGAGGAGGTAGAAATTGCTGGTCTAAGTGCAGAGCCAGCATTATATCACTTCTGTCATTCTGTGTTGGGAACAGCCCTTTCCAGGCCAATCCAGGTCCACGAGGGAGGAAATGACTCTCACCTCTTGATAAGAGGGATGTCAATGCTTGTTACCCTCTTTAATCTACCACCATCAAGGTGATGTGATAGAGGGAAGCAGGACCAAAGTATAGCCCAAAGGAGCTCTGGGGAACGATGCTCTCTCATTTCTGCTATCCTTAGCTCCGTGGTTTGTAATTTGTTCCTTAGTAATTAGAGAGGAATGTGACAAATTTGGAAATGTTTCAAAGTGAAGAGGACCCCTGATGTTTCCTGGTGTTGAGATGGCTTAAATGTAAGGAAGCAGGATCTGTACAGAAGGCCTCGCAAAAGTAGGATTGATTTGGCCAGAAGCAGAGAAGGCTGAGAAATAGCTGACTCCTCATCTTCAGATTTGTGATGGTTGCTCTGAAGTAGAAGCATGACCGCAGCAAGCTGAGAAAAAATGGATTGGTCAGGCTGTAAAGAGCAAAGAATCCTCACCAAGATAGGGGCATCTCTGGTCCCTGAAAGAAGTTCTCTTTTCTGAAGCTGTTTGAAAGAGAACACATTTTATATGCCCGTAAAGGATTTAGAATTAGTTTTACTGGAAATAGAAATGGCAGATTATATCACTTTTTCTTTTCTTTCCTTTTATGTTTTGCAGCAGAACCACTTTTCAAGTAAAATCTTATCTCAAGTGTGAAAAGAGCTGTTGTTTGGGTTGAGGTGAGGACATAGCTGAAGCCATGATGTTCCCTTCCAAGCCCGTGTCTTCCCAAGCGGCCTCCAGGGTCACTGTGTGAAACACAAAGGCCTTGCAAAAGATAACTGAAAAATAATTAAAGCTGATAGCAGTTCTGCACAAGCTGTGGGTACTTAGAGGTTTCTTACCCCACCCCCCCCCAAAAAAAAAAAAAAACTGAAGCTAAGCCTTCAGGGTTTGGTGAAACTGCTGAGCTCTTATGGTTCAAATTCATGAGATCGTGTTGTTTCTGATCTCAGGTTCTGTTCCTTTTGTGTATTGTCAAATGACACTTTTTTATGCACTCGCTGGAAGGACAGGTGTTACTAAATCTACCAGGTATAACAGAAGCCATGTTTAGCACTTTCCATCTTTTGGGTAAATTTAGTTCCTTTGCTTGAACTTCACTCGAATGAAACTAACCGGCTTACTTTATTTATGGTTTAATCCCAAAAATGGTCAGTGAAATTGAAGGCATCCTCTATTAATCTTTAAATCTTTGCAAAAATAAAGACAAAATCTTATCTTCACCGCCATTCTTATGTTATTACACAGATAGTTTCATTGATATTCCATTTACGTTGGTGTATGCTTGCACCATTTTAATGTGCACACATATTATTACAACTTTAACAGTAGGTCAAGTTTACATAAAGCATTTAAATGCATTAAGATTTCATAAGTGATACAACGTCTAGTTTCAAGATTGTGAATAGCCTGTTTCACCTGTCTTATACCCAAGCCATATAATTGGTAAAAAATAATTGTGAGAAGAAACACAACTGCACTGAAATTCAAATATGATCATGTTGTAATTTTTAAAAATGCAACTACATTTTTTACTTGAAGCATCATAAAACAAATGACATAGAAAAGTTGAAACACAGGGATAGAAAAAGCTTACAAAGCCAATTCCAGCAAAAAGAGAGTATCACAATATTAAGGTCAGGTAAAACAGATCTGAAGGTGAAACAGATTTTCGGGATTTAAAAGGGCATTCTACATTGACCAAAGTAACAGTGCCCTCAGAGCACACGTGTCATGAGCTTCTACACATTTGATGACACAGCTATGTCAAGCAGGTCGGGTTGAGAATTTCTGTTTCGCCTGTCTGTGGTTGCAAAGCATGAAATAAAACCAAAAGAACTAAAAGCCCATTATTTGATGGCTGACTAAATAAGCTGTGGAATATTAATTCTCTGCAACATTATGTAGAACAGTCACAGGAAGGAGGTTAAAATCGGTATAGGAATAGAGCTGGCTATCTAAAATATATTATTGACTGAAGAAACAGCTACAGAAAGACATATACAATACAGTGTAGATCCCTCTGCATCAGTACACATACAAAACAGTGCATGTATTTTCTTTGTATGTGGATATTTTTATACAAGTAAGGCAAGTTTTTAGAAGACCACATACAGAAGATGTAATTGTAGTTTCTTCTGTAAAGTGGAAAAAAATGAATAGGGATGGGAGGTACTTAAACTGAAAGGACTTTAACCTTATCTGAAATGCTTTCATTTTTAGTCACAAAAATTTTTTATGATATGTTTTATGAAATTTTAAAAAATCTATGATTTGTAAAGTCCTATGCTTCTTAATGTTACAAACTGATGCATTTGGCTTCAAATAACAGGAAAGTTAACCCAAACAACCAGGCTTGAACTCTAAGGGAATTTATTATTCCCCTTCCCAGCATGCTCAGCTGGGTTGATTATGAAGTTCAAGCGTTCAAGCGTCTTTTTAATTTTTTTACTTGAGTAGGTTTGGAAAACATTTGCTTCAAATTTCTTTGCATCGTTGGAGTACTTCAGTCCTCTGGCTCATAGCAAGGTTGTGTTAGCAGTTCCAAGCAAAGAGTGAAAAAAATATAATAGCAAGCAAGAGGCATATATAGTACTTACTATGTATAGTATTTTATATATGCTATTGAATTTTCCCCTAGAACTCATTTTACAGAAGGAAAAACTGAGGTATTGAAAGACTTACTGTCTTGGCTAGTACCTATATATCCCTTCAATTCTTCATGTGGTGATAGGTAAGCTTTTTAGAGGTGGCTGGATCTAGGGCATGAGATACTGGGATCAAAGATGTAATGTTGAAATGGATTTATGGTAGCATTAAGGGTATGAGTGCTACCGCCCAAAGGGCAGGCAGCCTGGACGGAATACAAGGGACAGAAAGAGGGCTGCTTCTGTGGCTGCTTCACTGCTTTGCTGCCTTCTGCCTCTCATGAACTGCTTCTCATCTGTGAGATGAGCCACATCATCCTGCCGTGGAGCCAGACAACTATGAGCTGAATTTTCTACAAACTGTGAGCCACATAAGCCCTTCCTTCTCTAACTTTGAGTGTTGGGTATGTTGTCTGAGCAGTAGGCAAAGTAACGGAGACACTGAGTAATTTATCCAAAACTACTCTTTACCAAATTAGTAAGTAAAAGACTCTAAGCAGATAACTAAGCAGATATGTACAAGGATATGTACACTTGATCTCTGGGCTCTACACCTACTTTTTCTTGTTGCTCCTCTCCCCCTTTCCTCTCTCAAAAGAGTAAGAAAACTTTCTTCAGACCCCTTCCAAGGGATTCTGACTCTGAAGCTCAGTGGTTCATGCCTACCCCTGAACCAATCTGATTACTCTTGCCAAACAGGAGTTGGAAGTAGGGTAAGTATTCCCTAAGGATACTGCCAAGCAGGAGAGCTTATAAACATGAATCAAATCTGAGTTCACTTTGGAAGGAAAAGGGGTAGAGGCAGAAAAATGATTCTAAGGTGATAATCTATTGCAGCCAGTAGAATTAACATCTACTAGTCCTCTGTAGTCAGCAGCTAATTTTTTTGAATGCCTGCTATGTTGAGCACCTCAGTGAACATCCCAGGAACCAGCTGGAATATGGTTCAGATCTTCAGAAAAATTTGGGTTAAGAGACATAGATCTTGGTTGAAGCTAGAAACCTGGGTATCACCACACAGAGGTTAAAACGGGACACTCCAAAAATCTCCATATGAAAGCATAGATGTTTGAGATAAGATGATCTACAAGAGGATTTGATGTATCTGTTTTGGTCTGTATTATATAAAAATTTTTCTTATGATTAAAGAAACCTATAAGCTTCTTTAACAAATGGTGCTAGAAATTGGATTTGCATAAGTAGAAGATTTAAACTAGAGTTCTATTTCTCATTCTGTATAAAAATTAGTTATAAATAGATCAAAGATGTAGGTATAAGACCTAAATCTTTTAAACTGCTAGAAGAAAACAGGAGAAACACTAGAAGGCATAAGGAAAAGAATTTCTGTGTAGAACTCCAAACTGCACCAGAAATAACAGCAAGAATCAACAGAATGAAATTAGTACCCAAACTACATAAAGAATTCAAAACAGTTAACATCAAAAAATCAAATAGTTCATTCAACAAATGGATAGACAGTTCTCAAAAGAATAACTACAAGTTGAAGAAGTAAGAGCAGCTAAGAAGCATATGAAGAAATGCTCAACATCATTAGTCATTCGAGAGATGCAGATGAAAACAACACTGAGATTTCATCTCACTCCACAAAGAATGGCTGCCATTTCAGAATCAGCCAGCAGCAAATGTTGGTGAGGATGCGGAGAAGAAGGAACCCTTCTCCACTGTTGGTGGGACTGTAGACTCATACAAGCCCTGTAGAGATCAGTTTAAAGATTCCTCAAAAAGCTAGGATTGGAGGTCCCATTTGACCTAGCCATCTCCCTGCTAGGTATATACACAAAAGGATTAAAAAACTCATATCACAGTGACATGTGTGCACCCATGTTTATAGCAGCTCAGTTTGTGATTGCTACATCTTGGAAACAACCCAAATGTCCATCAACTGGAGACTGGATAAGAAAGCTGTGGTTCTTCTACAGAATGGAGTATTACTCTGCCATAAAAAACAATAAGTTTGAATCATTTCTACTTAAGTGGACATACCTTGAGGATATTCTCATAAGTGAAATAAATAGGTTACAGATAGGTAAATATCACATCTTTTCTCTGGTGTGAGAAAATAAAGATGTAAATGAGTCCTAGAATTGTATGTTATATATTGTGAAATAGAAAATACTCAAAGTGAAATAGGATGAAGGGGGAAAAATAATGAGATTATAACAAAAAAGAAAGGAAACAAATTTTATGTATATAGGGGGGTGGTAGGGTGGGTAGGGCTATGGGAAAAAATGAGAATTAAGTTGTGTCTTATACTGGTACAAATCCCCATTATGGAGTGCAATCATGATGTGTATATTTAATGTACCAATAAAGATTTCAATTAAAAAAAAAGAATAACTATAAGTTACCAATATGTATTTGAAAACATGTTTAAAATCTTTTGCCACAATAAATAATACTATTAAGGATGTGAGGAAAAAGGAAACTTTCTCCATGTTGATTAGAATACAAGTTAGTATAGCTACTATGGAAATTAGTGTATGAAGTTTCCCCAAAAACCAAAAATAAGCCAGGATGGTCCATGCTTATAATTGTAGAACCCAGGAGGCTGAGACAGGAGGATCATAGTGAATTTGAGTGTAGTCTGAACTATATATAGATACCCAATCTCAAACACCCCCCAATCTATTAAAATATTAATGTGACCCAGGACTACTACACCTTGGTATGTATCCAATACAAAGGTAAAATTAGTATATTGTAGAGATGCTTACATTCCAAAGTTTATTGTGCAGCAGTTCATAATAACCAACATATGTGTGTCTGTTGACCTGGATTGTCATTTTGATTGACGTTAGAGCCACCTAAGAGATTAGTAAGCAAACTTTAGGGTCCATCTAGAAAGGTCATGTAGGTATGACCTTGAATTTTATGTCTGGTTCCTGGCCTTTTTCTCTCTAGCATTGTTTCCTTGCTTGTTGGCTACAACAGATTAAGTAATTAAGTAGCTTTTCTTCCCCACACTCTTCCACTGTGATGCTTCTGCCTTGAAGTCAGTTAACCATGGACTGAACTCTCTGAAACCATGAGTCAAATTAAACTTTAGTTTTTCAAGTATTTTGTACCAGCCACAGGAAAGCTAACTAATATAATATGAAATCAGCTGAGATGCCCATCAAGAGATGAGTTGAAAATACAATGCACAAACACACAAGCACATACACAGAATGGAATATTGGGTCAGCTATAAAGAATGAAATTATGTGATCTGCAGGAAAATGGGTGGACCTGAAGATTGTCCTAAGTGCAACAAGCCAGACTCAGAAAGACAAGTATGTTTACCATAATATGTGGCATATAAAATGACATGAAAGTAGAAGGGAACTATAGTTAGACAGGAGGAAATAAATAAGGGTAAGTGTGGAAGGGACAGTAACCAGGGAATGGATATTATCAAAGTGTCTTATATACACATATGAAAATACCACATTGAAATTTAATATTTTATATAATGAACAGGCACTAATAAAAGTATGTTTAGATTTTTAAAAACTAGTTTTTACCAACCCCAGTCTAAAGCTGATATTGGACTTAGTATACATAATTATTATTATAAAAAGAGCCATGTATTTGTTTGTTTTTATACTTCATTCTAAACAACAGGAAGATATTTGTTCTTTGCCAGTCCAAAATGTTAGTGTTCAATAATCAAACTTTTGAAAGAAAAAACCCCAAATTGTCCTTGACTAAATACAAGAAATACAGTGATCTTACTCCAGAGATGGCAATAGAGTGTGTTCTGTACATTTGCTTTGTATGTGCCTCTTACTCAGCAGTCAAAGACATAGCTCCTCCATGTGTTAGAAGGGCCAACGGATTAGTCCTTGTCTTGCTTGGAGGCTTAATCCAGTAAAGATACTAATGTCTGGGCTACATTGCAGCCCAGCAAGACAAAGGGCTGTTCTTTTCATTCACTAGTTCCCTCAAGCCTTGAAGTCTTCCATGTAGTCCTCAGCATTAGACTAGCAGAAGAGCGGAAGCACACAGAGGATTACCTGGGAGCCTCTGGGCCAGGCCTGAGGAACATTGCTTCAAACCCACATTCCATTATGAGACTTTGTTCATACAGTCACAGCTAAGCACAAAGAGGTCTGGGACATGTAGTCTTTGTTCCAGGAGGAAGAAGAAAATAGGTTGACCACCATTTATCTAGTCTCTTGCACACCAGATATCAAGGGAAACATTTCCACCATGTCAAAACTTAATCTTTATTTTTGATATCCATCCCATATCTTATTTCTATTTATAAGAGATCTGCTTGCAGGGCCAGAGATTTAGCTCAGTGGTTCTGATCCCTGCCTTCCTTTCTCTCTGATTACAGCTTGGGAACAATTAACATGGATTTTGTATTTCTACTCAGTAACAATCATTTCATTTTGCTCTTATTTCATTATTATAAATTTTCTCCAAATTTTCTGCCTTCAGTCTTTTCAAATTTGCATTTCAGTTAGAATTTAGAGAACCTTTCCGCCAATGATTCAGTGATTTTTTCCCTGTGTTTCTAGAGTTCTGCTATATGCATCAGATATTTTAATGCATCTTAAAACTTTCAAAGTGTTCACTAGGTGGTCAAACATTTGAACATATAGTTTGTTGTTGGATTTAGAAAATAAAACCTTAGAAATGCATACATCTTGTAGAAACTGTGCAATGCACTATTTTCAATTTGAAGCAGATAACATGTTAATGGAATGAGTTACGGAAATTATAAATTTAACTTTTAAAAGACTAAGTAAATAAATGCTGAGAAACATATATGATTCTTGACAGTCATTATCCACCTGTCAACTGGCATTGTTGATGTTTAAAAATTAACCAGTAAGAGATCCCATGAGATTATCATGAGATTCCAGTGTGATTAGGTAAAAACCACACCCACCTGAACCTCGGGGGGGGGGGGGGGGGAATATCCTTGAGCATTTCAGATATATTGATATTATTTTTTCCATTATTGTCATTACCATCAAGATCAACAAGGTACTTAGGGCCACATTAAGCTGCAGCTGTTCCAATTAATTGTACCCTCATAGCCTAGAGAGACAAGCCGCAGCAGTGGCCAGCTTAGTCCCGGAGAGTGACAAGTCCTAACAAGAGCCTTGGCACAATATTCTTTGGGACCTTCCCTGAAAACTATCAGTAGCTTGATTAGGTGGTGCCAGGGCCAAGCCTGGCCTGGGGCTGGGCTGGGCAGGGCTGGGCTGGGCCTGTTGGTGGCAGAGTCTCTTCAACACAAGGCTTTTCATTGACTTGGCTGCACCCCACTCAGTAACTCTGGCTGAGAACCACAAACAGATTACCTGGCAATTAGCTGCCATGTTACAGGAGTGGCTGTTAGGGGCCTCAGCAAGCACAGTTAGCATTTTGTGTGAAGAGGCCTATCTGCTCCCGTCACTGCCTATGGGTAGGGTGGCCATAGCCCTTCCATTACAGCCTGGTGATCTGCTCTACTGCTTGATTTCAAATCAGTGAGTCTGCTCATAATTTGATTGCCACTTTGTCGCCACGTTGTGTCACACAGATGGTACATAAAACCTTCGATTTCTTTTTTAAGTGACCTGCTTTCTGACTTGATTGCAGGTCAGAATTAGGCTCTCAAAAGCAATATGAAAAGAAATGTAGGCAGAATTAAATCTAATCTAGCCACTTGGTTATCTGCTAAATCTAAGTACATGTTCTTCACATTGTTCTTGCCTCAGTGGGGTAATTAATTAGCGATTGCACCATGTGTTTGTGGAGAAACAAGGTTTGGGGTGATCCCTTGCCAAAGCAAATGCCCAAGGTAAAAACTAAGGTTCATCATTTTATAACCTGTTTCATGGCACATGTAAACTTTGCTTTAAAGTAACCAAAGACCTGAGGCAAGATTGGAAACCAGGGAAAACAAGAAATGGAGATTTTAGCAGAGTTTCACACTGTGTCCTGGCCTCTGGGAAGGGGAAGGAGGGTAGAGAGGGGCACCTGCGTGAGTAGTGGGCTGATTTTAAACAGGATTCCTTTGTGTCTTTCTTTCTAAATGAAGCCTGTTTGCTGTGACTCTTGATGGTATAAAACAGCTGTTCAGCTCCCATTAAACATGTCACTTCTAAAAAAAAAAGCAAAAATAGCAACTGCTCTGAGTTGAAAAGGGAAAGACAAGGAGACAAGTAGGAAAATTTGGGTCGGTCTTGTAGAGCAGCGGTCACTCCTTAGGTTTTCCGTGCAAACTTAGCAAAGTACCAGTGAGCAAAATGCTGCAGATGTAAAGCTGGAAGGGCTGCTAGTTGGGTGGGTTTGCAGACTTGAGAGCCAGACTACCTAAAATGGGATCCAGAACTACCACTTCCGAGGTAATTAATCTCTTTGAGCCTCAGTTTCCTCATTCATAAAATGGGAGATAATAATAGTGCTTAGTTCATAAAGTTGTCATGAAGATTAAATGAGCCATTTGCATAAGTCCTCATAATAGTGTGTAGCAAATTAATCTTTTTTATTACAATAATATTGTTACTCTCATCATCATCATTACCAAATATACCCAGTTGAAATAGTTATTACACTATGACATTGTCTGTGGATGTAGCTGACTCTTTAATACTGAATTTGGAGAAATAGGCATAGCAATCCCTACTTGCTAATAAGTACATGTCAGCTCCATGACTTTTGGGAAATGGTTGGTATCATTTCTAGTTTCAGTGAATCTATTTTCAAGCACTTATTGTACAATAAGCATTGTATTGGTCTCTTTATGGCCCAGAGTGTGTTTCTTAGTTTAGATCACATGAGAGCTTGAGAAGAATGTGCATCCTACTGTTGAACAGAATGTTCTGTACTTGTCAGTTAAGCCAGGTTGATTGAGAGTGATGTTGAAGTTAACTCTATGCCTAATAATTTTCTGCCTATTGGATCTGTTAATTACTGGAGAGGGATCATGGAGTATATAAAAATAGATTTTGTCTGTTTTCTTCAGTTTCTATCAGTTTCTGTTTTCTGTCCGCTGACGTGCTACATAATGTGTATTTATCACTTTGTGTTCAATTCCTCATGTAATTGTCACAGATCAGTGCAGGAATGGGTTAGTGGAAGATACACAAATTGACCTTTGGGTATGCTCAAGGTCACTTACAGCTGGGAAATGGCAGAGTCAAGTTTTGAACCAGATCTACTTCAAGGTCCACCTGAACTGCCAAGTCTACCACATAGTATAATGCCATAGTCCAGAAATTTTAATTACTGAACAAAGAAAAATAAAGTTTATAGGATATGTACAAGAAGCGTGTGCCATATTGGTGCAGTAATGGTTATTCAAAATATAGGATAAGTAAACCAGCCAACCTGTGGGGTTAACCTGAGTTGAAGACAAAGGACACTGATGAAGTGTGTGACCTCAGGGGAGCACCAGTTCTGTCTTTGTGTATACTATTCTCTCCTCTCTGGCTGAGAGGCCTTCAGCTGACTTCATGCTTACTTGCCCCTTCTTTGAGACCGTCTCAGGAACTGTCTGGAACATCTGGAACCTGTTATTTCTATAAACTTGGCTTCCTCCAGGAAGCAGGAATTTGGCTGTGAAAGTTGGGAACGGAGCAGGTATTTTATCTGTAAAGGTTGAGTTCTGGTTGGGTAGCTCAGGGAAATTCTGGGTCTTTTCTTTGGGGGCAGTAGGTGGAGTTGGAGAACGGTATCATGAATCAGGACTTGGCTGGGCTGATTCTGAGTCACTTATCTTCTGGAGATAGTGCCCCTGGCTTCCGGGAGACCAGGTGCATCACCACCATTTCCAGCTGTCAGCATCAGGGTGGTAACTGGTTGTTTTTCCTTTAGCACCAGTTAATGTTCACCTGGATGTTTTTACTTTGGATACCTCGAAAATCTGACTTAGTGCTGTCAAGGTACTATTTAGGTCCTACACTCCACTGGCTACATTTATATCTACATGCTTTATTGTACCTCCTAGAACGGAGATCATATCAGGGCTGAGTATGTCATACACACAAATATCCTCAGTCTCACCATGAATAAGGTGATTAGCAAGCGTGTGTGTGGCCACCCAGCACATCTGGAGCCTCATCAGCCTGACTCCTCAGGTGACTTCCTGGGAGGGAGCAGCACAAACATTCTTCATGATGGCCTCTGTCTTGCTCAACAGTTTCCTCTGTCAGTGGGGATGACCCAGACTGTAACCCACTTCTCCTGGAAAAGACCCAGACTAAAAAGGTGACTTAAAGTCCAGATGATCAGACCTCAGGTCCTCCTGATGATGAGATTAGAAGAACGACTTTTGAAATTAATACACTTTCCTTAGCTTTGTTTTTAAAATTTACTTTCAACTGACACATGCTAAGTGTGCATATTTATGGGTGTCGTGTGCAGATTTGATACATGGAGGCAGAATGTAATGATCGCGTGGGAGAGGTTGGGATTTTCCCGTCCCTAAACACTTTTTTGTTCAGAGCCAAAGGAACTCTCTTCTCGTCTTCTGGTTCTTTGTAAAACACACAGAAGGAGCCTGGATATCAGAGGCCACAAAACAGTGGGCTGGGGGAGGAACGAGCCCTAGTGTTTTGCACTGTGATAAGGTGACTGCGGCTTAACAAACTTGATTTTTTAGAGCTGTTTTGTAGAAGTTCACAGCAAAACTGAACAGAAAGTACGCAAGTGCCACGTCACCCATCACTGCACACGTCCAAACCCCCCCACTACTGACATGGCACATGAGGCTGGCACGCGTGTCATACACAATCAGGGCTGACAACCTTACTCTTGTACATTCTAGGGCTTTTAACTAATGTTAATGACAAGTGTCCAAAATACCCTAAAAATCCTTTGTTCTCTGCCTGGTCATCTCTCTCTTCTACTTAAAGTTGAAAATTTTAAAAGTTTATTTAGCAAATTTTTTTTAATTGAAATCTTTATTGGTACATTACATATACATATTATGATTGCACTCAACAATGAGAATTTGTACCAGTATATGACACAACTTAATTCTCATTTTTTCCCATGCCCTTACCCACCCTCCACCCCCACCCCCTGTATACATAAAATTTGTTTCCTTTCTTTTTTGTTATAATCTCATTATTTTTCCCCCTTCACTCCATTTCACTTTGAGTATTTTCTATTTCACAATATATAACATACATTCTAGAACTCATTTACATCTTCATTTTCTCATGATAGAGAAAAGATACGATATTTACACATCTGTGACCTATTTATTTTACTTATGAGGATGTCCTCAAGGTATGTCCATTTAAGTATAAATGATTCAAACTTACCATTTTTTATGGCAGGGTAATACTCCATTCTAAATATTTTTATTTTTAACAGACTGAGGTAAATTGCTCCACTGAAAGAAGAATTCAGGTGTCTTTCTGGCCGGCCTTTCCCTCTCTCCTCCAGGCACAGAGGAGGCGACAGTGGTTGGTTATGGTGGCTGGAGAGAAGGTCACAGTGTGTGTTCTCCTTCCTCTATCTGCTTGGCTTTTTGGATTCCACAGATATCTTGGTCTATGAGAAGGCAAATATCTACTGCAAAATCTGTCAAAAGAAGCTTTACAAGGCTGGAGATGTAGCTTAATAGTAGAGTGCTTGCCTAGGATGACGAAGCCCTGGGTTCCATTTCCAGTATCATCATAGAGAAGGAAGGAAGGAAAGAAAAAAAAATATATATATATATATACTATAGAAAGTAAATATTCCAACTTCTTCACAATTCTCTTGAACAGAAAAAAAATGTAAATAAGAAAGAGCAACAATATGTGTGAAGGCCACATCCTATCTGCTAACACAGCTAAGTGTGAGCAGGGCCCACCTCACCTGACTCCATTAATGCAGCCTTTCTGAGCAGCAGTTCTGGGTGAAGGTCTCTGGGATCCCCGAGACAGAGAAATCTGGCTCATGGTTTTCCACAAACTCACCACTTTCTTCAGTCCTGTCTCCGTTCCTTTCATAAACTCATCTTACTTTGTAAGATCAAAGGCTCAGGCCCCTATGACTATAGATTTACCATAAAAATAAACCCACAATAAAACATGAGAACCAGAAGCTTATCATACAAGATTGCTGCTCACAGGTCCTTTGCATGGAGAGATCAAAGTCACTAGCACCTCTCTTTATGTGTAATGTAGCACTCATTTTCTCATTGTATTTTCACCGGTTCAAGACCTTTTGTCAAAAAGTGTGACTTTGCAAATGTAGAGTCAACATCCATCAAACTATCGCTGCAATGTGCCCTTCTAAGCCCCTCTTCTTTGTCACACAGAATGATCTCAGTCTCCCTCTGGGGCTGAGGTGCTCACTTTTGTCATTTTATGGGTGCACAGAAAAGGGCACAGAATTGGGGAGCTCTCAGGGGCCAGCATGGCTGGTCCATCGTAGCAATAGCTATGGAAGGAGATCTGTCTGGTTCCAGGTCTCTCTGCGTTCACTCTTAATCCCTGCAAGATAGCACCACTGTCTAATGGGTGCTGCTCTCCCTCCAAAGTCAAAGAATTAAAGTTGTAAACTTGGGAAACATGGGAATCTATATGATGAAGATTTGGACCAGAAATCCTGCTTTATTGTTTCTTTGGTTTTATTTTTCCTCCCTTACAACTCAGACATATTCGCAGGACCACCTGAAAAGTTACAGTACCCGGTATAGAATGAAGATGTAGGGCTTCTTGTTGAAAAATCATTAAAAATATCAAACTGGTGACTGTAATGCTGACCCTAGAGCCAGCCCTGACTTAGGATGGTCAGCTTGCTCTTGTGACTTTGTTTCTCCGGCTGCATCTGAGAGGGCTCAATGGGAGTAGGTCCCAGAAGGGAATGTGCAAATGTCCCCAAGTGCCGCTGGCCCAGGCCAGGCAGTTAGGCTCACATTGCCGTAATCACACGGACAGCAAAATGATGCTGCACACATTTCAAGCCAGCAGTTAATACAATTTTTCCTTGATTACGAAGTTAACTCATTCTATGATTTTGGGGAAGGGGGAGACCATGGTCGTGTTCATCACCTAATACAGAATTTATGAATAGACGCATACTTTTGGTGAATGCTTCTGTTTGTGAACTGAATCACTCATGAACAGAAAGGTTTATGAACTGGAGTGCTACTATATAGATCTGGCTTTTTCCTAGTAGAGAGTTGATGATATCTAGTTCCGTGGGTTATGTAGATCAAATGGTCCAAGTTAATGTCTCTCCAAATAACTAAAAAGTAAAATACACATCTGTTTATTTTATTTAGGATATGCAAAAACCTTTGAGTGCATGAAGATGGCACAGTTTTGAGGGCAGTGGTCCTGGCTCTGACTTTTGTAGATCCAGAGGATGGCTGTGGCCTCAAGACACTCACACCAAAGCCTTAGGCAAGCACAGTTTTGTGCAAGATAAGCCTCCTGCTGAAGCAGGACCTGGGAAGGGTGTGGTCACATTGAATAGGTTCTTAAGGCTCAGTAGGTAGTTGGGCCAGAACCTCCCTGGTCAGGGTAAACTAACTGGTCAGGGGAGATTACAGAAGGCCTGCAGTATAGTAGACATCTCACACAGTCAGGGTGGAGATCCCCAAGGGTCTTGGAAAGTTAAGAGAGGACTTGGGTGGGGTCAAACCCATAGACGAAGATCTGTAGAGCCTGCAGCTAATAATAACAGATAGCTCTGATGAAGCAGTCAGTGTGTGCCAGGCACAATACTCTACTTGACATGTGCTAACAAGTTCCCAAACCTGAGTATGCAACATATTTCGGGCTTGTTAAGACAGATTGTTGGGGCTATTGCCAGATCTTGGATGCAGTAGTGCTCCCTCTGTCCTTCCCACCCCTCCTCCTCCTCTTCTTCTTCTTCTTTTTCTTCTTCTCCTCCTTCTCCTCCTCCTCCTCCTTCTTCTTCTTCGTGGTACTAGGGACCAAACTCAGGCTCCTCATTAGAGGATTCTTCCAGAAATGACAGAGGAAGTGAAGAAACCAGCTGCTGCAAAAGAGATTTAAAATAAATAGATAGAAAGCTTCCAGCAGACAGAGAGGAGGGTGTGTTTCACCCAGGTTCTGCAAATAGATGGCAGCCAAAACTAGGCCTGCAATCACGTGGATGACAACCAAGATCCAGCTGGTCCCTGCAGCCCAGGAGTTCGAGGTCAGCTTGGGAAACATAGCAGGGCCCCATCTCAAACAAACAAAACAAAAGATGATGTGAAAGGAATCTATCTCCGATTAATATCCATTTCTGATCAGGTAGTTTGCTCTGGACAACCCCAATAGGCCAAGACAAATAAGTCAGGGTCCAAGGTCAGTGCCTGGGGCTAGTTAGGAGTTAGTATATAATAGGTGATGCATGCCACTGGATGCTGGTATGAAGTCCAAAAGGGAAGACTTCTTGGGGACAAGACAGAGCAAGTTTTCTCAATCTAAGGAGAAAGTATCACCACGGAAAGGGTAGTTGCAGGACCAGCTACATAATTTGCAGGGCACAAAACCACTGCTCAAAGCAGGAAAAACAGTATATTAAAAATATTAAAAACATAAGGCATTTTTCTGCTATAGTCTCTCTCAGCCTAGCATAGTGGGCTGAGTCATATAATGCTGTGGGAGAGCACAGAGACACTTGTAAGTCACAAGGATAATAACTCTCAAGGTGATCTACATCTCAGCCCCAGGTGCATGAGCAGATAGCCAGCCCACATGCTCCCAGGCCCTCCTCTCCCCTGTCCCTCAGACAGCATGCTAGGGCCCGGCAGATCAAGCGGGCCTCTCTCCTCCCCAACTCCGAGGTCCTCGCTCGACCCACTGTGCTACACATTAGGCATGGGATCCAGGCTGGGTGGCAAGTTTGTTGTCCTACGCTGTCACCTGCCCATGATAGGACTGTGGTGTTGCGAGCCAAGGGGGAGGGATAGCTGTAACTAAGCTCAGCCCTAAGACAATGGGTTGACCTGCTTGACCCTCATCCCATCTTCTGTCTGTGTTTGGGAGGAGGGACAACAGTGGTGTCTGGGAGAGTGTGGTGACCGAGGCTGGGACCATGGGAATCCAAGGAACAGGCTCTCTCACCTGGCTGGGAAGTCTTGTCAACTCTAACCTACCGGAAAGAAACAATTCTGAACATTTTATTTTAACCTCCTTCCCAGATACAGTAAAGGAATAAAATTCAGGACTTTATCTTATAAGTTGTGCTGTCAACCCCAGTTCAGGCAAGTGTGGTTGAGTAAAATAGACTCAATAAGAGCCTCCCATTTTTTTCCCTAGAAAACTTCTTTTTTCTTCTTAATTTACATAGTAAAAACTCTTTCCTTTCTTAATTTCACTAGCAAAAATTTCTTTAAAAGACTTCCCGTCTTGGGCCGGGGATTTGGCTCAGTGGTTCCGGCGCCTGTCTTGCAAGTGCAAGGGCCCAGGTTTGATCCCCGGTAACCACATAACAATACTGGGTGTGGAGACTCACCCCAGTAGCAACTAGCACCACATATCACAATGCCGGGCGTGGTGGCTCATGCCTGTAATCCCAGCACTCAGGAGGCAGAGGCAGGAGGATTGCTGTGATGTGAGCTGGAGGCTGAGCTCAGGGCCAGCCTGAACCACAAAGCGAGACCCTGTCAAAAAAAAAAAATAGACTTCCTGTCTTGATTTGGCTGAATGAATGGGCGACACAGAAATTTTCCACATTGACTTGGGTAGGCAGAGCCTCAGCTTCTCTCAGGAGGCCAAGAGCAGAGCAAGAGAGACTGGACTGTCCCAGCACAGGGGACAGCAGGTTGGCTGCAGTGACAGTGCAGGAATCCCGGAGGCAGTGGCTATTGCTGCCTCTGCCTGGACCACTTGCTCCTGCCGGCACAGAGTCACACACAAGGGACAAGAGTGCTGCAATGATGACCCAGACTTTCCTCAACAGAACATCCATCTGTGCGGTCTTCCTCAGGGCCATTTTTAGGGCCACACACGTGCTGCCATGACCCTAAGGGCCAGGGTGGTGGAGGGCAAGTGTGTGGACTTTTGAAGGCCAGGCCTGGGGTGGAATGGTGGCCTTGCTATACTGAAAGCACAGTCTGGCTCGCAAGTTCTGGTTCTCCACTTCCAAACTGGCAGTCAGGACAGCAAGCTCACTGTGGTCTCCAGCAGGCCCACTGGAAAACCCAGGGCCTGAGCTTCCAGGTGAGGATTTCCGGATGTTCTCTCTGGCTCTTGCAGTGTCACAGAGGATCACACTGGCACCATTCTCCTGGCAGGAGGCACCAGCCACAGGACCATGCATCTGCTTGTAGAATTTCCTTTCTGCATCATTGTACTTGAACTTGATGAACCAGATTTTCTCATTCAATAGAAAGTTTATGGCCATTTTTAAACCAGCCATGGACGCAGAAACCCACAAGAAGAACCTACAGCACAGGACTGTGGAGGAAAGGGCTTTTATTTAGAGACAGGGTATTGCTTTGTAGTTCAGGCTGGCCCTGAGCTTACAATGTAGCCTAGGCCAGCCTCAAACTCACAGCAACCCTCCTGCCTCTGCCTCCTGAGTGCTGGTATTGCAGGTATGACTCACCAGGCCCAGTGTTGTTGTATGTGATTACCAGAGATCAAATCCAGGACCTTGTGCTTGTCAAGCAGATGCTGGGACCACTTCCTTCCTCTTTCCCCTCTTCACATCTTGCTTCTTGACTCCCTTCTTTTCTCCTTCTTGTGTCTCTTCTCTCATTCTGTCAATTCGCTCATCAAATATTTATTCAATTCCTGCTCTATGTTGGTCTTCGGCAGGGCATAGTGATACAACAGCAAGGAGGACAGAAATGCAGTTCCTTCCCGGGTGGAGCTTGCTGTGGGGAAGGCATTATAAAGTCTCCCATTATTACAAGGGAGACATGCGCGATGGCAGGCAACCAGGGTGCACTATCGGAGGACATGGTGAGGGATTCCACCTGCTGGAGAGATCGCAGACCACGTGAACTCATGTCCTCATATCCGCTACTCTCAACTGAGTGAATGTGGTGGTGTGGTGTGGAAAGTTCCATCTCCGCGCTGGTCCATGACACCATGACTATACTAACCAGCATTGGGCTGCTTCTTGGGAAACCAGAATCAGTTTCACGCTGCATCGATCATTGTCTCTTTATACATTACTTGCACTTGGACTGATTAACTTGTCCCTCTCGTGTGTTTTGCTGCCCTCTGAGATTGGGATTCCCTGGGAAGCTGGAATAGGTGGTGACTCTCCAGAGCAACTGCCGTCCAATTAATGTGCCTTAAGATGACTTGAATAAAGAAAATGAAATAGAATCCTAGAGAAATATCACTGAGCATCCTAGAGAGTGAAAAAGTTTTGTAGGAAGAAATTGGAATCTGTTCTGATGTTGTCTCTATAACCTCTATAGAGAATAAGCCAATTTTCACCAGGCCCCTTGTGTCATCTCTCCCTCATATTAGGCAGAGAGGATTAGTAAAAGAAAGAATATTTATTTGGAGTTTACTCCAAGGGATCCTTCTTAATTAAGTGGTGAGGCATTAATTAAAAAATCTAATTAATCAAAATAAGCCATTGCTTTTGTAGTCAGGAGCAGGATTTCCAAGAACAGGAAGCTATGGGAGCTGAGTTGCTTGGAAAAGAAATTCCCCAGTCCTCTGAAGAGAGGGCGAGTCTTCAAGTGGAGACGCTTCCGGGGAGCTAGTGAGGGACTTCTTTACGTTCATACACAGAGATGGACTTTCGTGGGACCAGTGAGGCTTCGGCTTTGGATCCTTCACATACAATGGGCCTTCCCATGGTTGGAGACCTCAGGGTATGCATTTACATATATATATGTGTGATATATATATATATGTGTGTGTGTGCGTATATATATATATATGTGTGTATGTGTGTACATATATATAATATCCCTATATATGATATATATATAATATCCCTATATATAGTATATATAATATTCCTATATATGATATATAATATCCCTATATATGATATATAAAATATCTCTATATATGTTTTATATATATAATATCCCTATATATGATATATATAATATCCCTATATATGACATATAAAATATCCCTATATATGACATATAAAATATTCCTATATATGTTATATAGATAATATCCCTATATATGATATATATAATATTCCTATATATGTTATATATATTATATATATTTTATAATATATATATGTATATATATGCTGTATTTTTGGTACCTTGTCCTTTAAAAAGTTTTCTTTTAGCTTCAAGTCAACAAAAGTTGGCTTTCTCCTGTGAACATGTCCCCCAGTACATTCGCTCGCTCGTTGATCTTGATTGTCTACTTGACCGGATTAAAAGGCCTCTGGAGAGGCGTTTGGATTGTGATGGTACAAACCTCATTAAAGGGCTATTAAGAGGAAGGCCTAGTTAAAGAAAGTGGGTCACAGGGAGGCGACCTTGGGGACCGTCTCTGGTCCCTGGTCCCTTCCGCCCTGGCTCTGCCCCTGCTCTCTGACACGAGCAGCCCTCCTCTGCCCTCCCGTCCACCATGGCGTCTCGCCTCGGAGCCCGCTGACCACGGATGGAAACTTGTCAAACCGTGAACTAAAATGAACCTCTCCTCCTTTCAGTTGCAGGGGCCGGGGCAGGAATTTTGTCTTTTCCTGCCCCTGAGCCATGTGTCTTGAGAACAAGAGTAGAATGGTCCTTGGACACAGAGGATAAAGTTATGGCAAAGCCAAAATCACAGGATCAAGGCCAGACTGAGGAGTGGGCTGTGAGACGGGAGCATTGGGTCCTAAGGGAGGAGTAGAGGAGAGAGAGAACAGGGCGCTGAAATCAGGGAGTGGCGCTGGATCAAAGCCAGGCGCTGGCCTGCAGTTTCCTCTGACACACCCTCATAAACCAGGTGCAGCCACTTCCTTGCTGGCACCTGCAAGGCTAGGGCCACCTGAGCCCACCCCACCCCACTGAAGCTTGGGAGGTACTTCCTGCCTCGGGGAGCATTTGCCTCTGAGTCAAGTTCTCCATGCTCTGCTCGCTTGCCAGGTTCAGCCAGCATGGCCGGTGCTGTGACCCTGACTGCTTTGTCTTCTGACCCCAACACAGCTCAGGCCCTGAGGATATGTCCTGGCCTTTCTGGTCCTGGTCCAGCACCAACGTCAAGAAATGTGCCAGCCCCAAATGCTTCACACAGAACGGGAGCTAGGGTTCCTTGGCACGAAGGGAATGGGGTAAAGGTTAAGACGCAGGCAATGCTAGAAACTGAACCTTTGTTTCCCAGTATGGTCAATAATCTGTCTGTTTAAACTCGAAAGTCTAGAAGTTGGAGGGCTATATCGGGAGTGTGTATTTTGTCTTTTCCTGCCCCTGAGCCAAGTATAAAGGACAGTTAGTTGCCTGATCTTGATAATGTTCTGAACACACCCTCTCCCAAAAGCTGATTTTACCAGATGGTATGTGTGTCTGAAGATAGAACTGTAACTAAAAAATAAGACTCTCCCCCTTTCTCCTGCACAGGGAACCTGTGTTCAATCTGGGCAAGGGTTAACCAGTCAGGAGATTATATCATGCTTGGGTTTAACTTTTATACAAGATGCTAGAGGGCATGTCTCAACTGTCACGCTGCATTGTGAATTTAGGGTTTGGGTGTGGAAGATCTGCCTCTCTTCTTTATAATCTACACAGGTGTGCAGAGGACTTCAAAGCTGGTTCTAGAAGGAGGCTGCTGAAAATTACCTCTGGGGGAAAAAGAAAAAGAAATCCCGGAGAAAAGATCTCAGAGAAGCAAGTGAAACTTTCTTTAAGCATTGCCTTTACATTCATTATCCAAAATTCTGCATCTGTCTCTTCAACTCTCCTTGTTCAAGAATGAAACTTTTTCCATCCTGTAGTATGAATGGAGATTGGAAAACCTCTGTTTTTCTGAAAATGACTCGAGTGGGAAGTTTACTCAGGAACATTTGCAGTGTGTTGGGCTGTTGGGTAGAAGGATCCTGCTTGCTATTATACTGACCCTCAGAAGTAATTTCATAATGGAGACTATAACATGCAGCCACCTTAGTACTTGCTTTTGCTCTGTGAAAGCAATTGAATTAGTGATTGTAACATTCTTTATGAAATGAAGGCATTGCCTAATTGACCAATGTGTAGAAGGCTTTCCTTGGAATTGTATTTTTCAACAACATTATTGGGATTGATTGCTGTTACTATACAGAAAAAAAAATTCTGTCTTCCAAATGTCAATATTTAACTTTTATTAAAAGCTCAAGGGGACTTATACGTTAAGTTTAAGGCATCTTTTACTTCTTGGCTTTTTTGATGATTTGTGGCCAATGAATCATGAAAAAGAAACCTTTAAACCCCAAGAAAATACCAGAAACCAAGCAAGGAATTTAGCAAATTTCACAGTAATTATTCTTTACCCACTCTCAATCTAAATGTTTATTTTCTCTAATTTGCTTGCTTTTTCATTTATTGATATTTTGGGAATTGCCCACGGGCCTGAGCGTCAGATAACTGAGGGCGGAAGTGCCTCTTTGCTTCAGTCAGCTTCATTCTTCCAGAGAGAACAGGAGAGTCATTTTTCTCACTTCCTAAAGGCTTCTCATTTTTCTCCTCTCTGAAAAGCTATTCCCTCTAAATTGATTCATAACTGCACTATGTGGTACTTAAAAAATTACAACTTCTAGCTCAGCTTTCTGGATAGAGTACTTACCAATTTCAGTCACTCATTTCTCCAGGCAACCATGACAGATTTAACCATTTGTCATGTGAGTTTCCAGCTTGCCACGTAGCTGAGCTACAGATATCCTAGTAATTATTTCCCCCAGTTCATTTTAGCAATTCTTACTTATCCTTGTTGGCTAGTCCTAATTTCTTTATTTTGGAGAAACTATTTTATTCATTTTGCAAGATTCTTCAGTTGGTTCTTACCATATGACTAAGCCCTCACTAATGGGATGTGGCCCAAGTGATGAGTTACAATCAGAGCTTGTGTTCACGTCCATGTAAGAACATAATTTACCTTCTCTCACTTTCCTTCCTTTTCCCTATAGGCTTCTCTGGAACTTGAACATGGCATTGGTGAGCCAGCAGCAACCATCTAGAGAATACTTGCAGGACAGAAAAGCTCTAAAGCAAAAGAAACTGAAGTCTGAAAAAGTCACATACCTTCCCTGGACCACCTGCCTATCTTTCAACTGAGAATACAAATATAGTTTTTATTGAAAGAGCTGTCCATTTTTCTTTTGGAAGTACTGAAGGTTGAACTCAGCCTCAAACATGGTATGCAAGAACTCTACCCTGAACTACACTCTCTGAACTAGCCCTTTCAAGAATTATGTTATCTTGAGAGAGTGTCTTACTAAGTTCCCAAGATCAGTCTGGAACTTGCGTCCTCCTTCCTCCATCTTTGAAAAAGCTGGGATTCGAGGCTTGTGCCACCTGGGCTTGGGTGGAGCAATTGTATGTTTAAGTCTTTTTGTTACAGCAGCATAACTGACATTCAGCCTGGAAAAATACAAAAATATTGCGTGCTAGTCAAACCTGGGAATGCAGTGTTCCTATCTCTCTGTATGACACCTTTTAGGAGGTATTAGACAAAGTAGGGGATTTCAGAGCACATCCACAAGCATGCTGGGGAACTTGAAGTTGCAGATACTGGAAGAATAGATTTGAGTAGGAACACTATTTTCAAATGTCTGAAATACTGGCACCCGGAAGAATTATTCACTTTGCTTTGGGTGGTTTCAATGAACCTCAGTTGGAAAATAGATTTTTCTTAAGATAAGGAACACCCCTGGACCTCAGGTCTGTGCAACATTGAAAGGACTTCTACAGAAGCGTTGATCCCCTTCCTGCGCAGGGGCCTTAACACAGTCTAAATAACCATCTGGCTGAATTTCACAATGACTGTGCCATGCCTGCACATTTTGTGCATTGTCTCAAATTTTTAGAATATCAAAAATTATATGTTTTTATCTCCATTTGATAGGAAAGCAATCTAAGTCTCAGACAAGTTAAAACTTGCCCACGTCACTTAGTCACAGACCAAGTTAATGCCAGAGTTCATTAAAGTTGCTTTACAAAATGGCTTATAAATTTCTTGCCAGTGAATTCTGAGTTCCTGGAAAACCATTCTTCCCACATTTTGCTTGAATTCTAGTCCAGAGATTTCCTGGAAGTTAGTGTATCTGATGTCCTAAGTCTTGACTCAGTAGCTAATTTACTCTGGGCTTCTGGTTCTGTGTGGGAAATTGCCAGATGTCACTAATCTGTTTTCGCCTTTTGCTCAATACACAAAGAGAATATGTGTCCCAGTTTCCTCTGGAGTGAAATGTGGACAGAGGATGGTGACCACTCCCAGACTGGGCCTGAAGGAACCGCCTCTGTGCTTTCTTCTACTACTGCTGGACGTTGATGCACAGAGTGACCTTGAACGATGGGTGTAGAGGATGCAGAATCCCTCTTTCAGGATGAGCTCCTGGCAGTGTGATGAAGAGGGGCTTGCTGGTAACCTAGAATCCCTTGGGACTGTGTGAGTGAAATACTCACTTTTATTATAATTTGAACTATTTTATTTTTTAGGGCTCACTGTACCAACAATTGGTTTATTCTAACCATTAATTCTCTTAATAACCACTTAACAGCATCTTAATAGTCACTTCATAACAAGAATTATCTTGCTTTGGATTATAGGAAATATGAAAGGTCACAACATTTGTTAATAAATACCAGGCTGAGCTTTTCAAATTGCAGTCAGATATACATCACATAAAAGTTCATTGACTCTCTTAATCATTTTAAAAATACATTCAGCAGTATTAAGTATATCCATAATGTTATATATTCATCAGCAAAATCCACCTCCATAATGCTTTTCATCTTGTAAAACTGAAAGCGCTATACCTATTAAACAATAACTACCTATTGATTCCTTGCCCCACTCTGAAAACTGTGGCTACACTTTCTATGTCTTTGATTTTGGACTCCTCTGAGTCCTTATATCATTGCACCAGCTCATTTCTCCTGGCTTAATGTCCTTGAGATTCACCTATGTAATAGTGTATAACTCAATTTCCTTGTTTGAAGGCTGTATAGTATTCTTTTATAGGTAAATATACCACCTTTTATTTATTCAGTCGTCCATCAGTAGATGCCTGGTGTTGTGGCTTGAATCTGAACGCCTCCCCAAGTTTCATCCATTCATAGGTGGGGCTTTTCAGAGCTGGGTGGATCTAGGATGTGATACTGGATTAGGGATGTGGTGTTGGGACGGAGGCTGCCCCACCTTGGGTATGAGTGGCACCACCCAAAGGGTGGGCACCTGGATAGAACATAAAGGGACAGAAGAAAGGCATGCTGTGCTTTCTCCTTGCCTTCTACTGCCTGCTTTTCAGAGGCTGTTTCCCCTCTGTGTTGCCCCTTTGCCATACCACCTTGCCTTGGAAACAGCTGACTACGGACTGAAACCTCTACAAACTGAGCAAAATAAACCTCTCTCCCTTTAACTTTGGGTGTTGAGTATTTTGTCTCAACAACAAGAAAGGTAACTAAGACATCTGGGTAGCTTCCATGTAAACAATGCTGCAATAAACATAAATGTACAAATATCTCTTCAAGGCCTTGTTTCTAGTTCTCTTGGGTATATAGTCAGACGTGGAATCTCTGGATAATATAATAATTCCATTTTTAATTTACTTTTCTGAGAAACCTAGGCTGGACTTTTTGAAACTGAAGATATTGGATGCTTTTTTGCTGAAAAAGAGAGAGAGAGAAGCAAAGAAAAGCAGAACTTTAATATAGTCCAATTTAAAATAATAGAAGATAATCTGATTTCATCCAACTTTCCCTATTTTGACCTTGCAAAACCGCCCAAATGCTAAAGTGTGATCTTAGTTCTTTATGCAGCATCAGAGAAGTTTTATAACGCACATTCCCTGTGACATAGATAATGACAAGAGTATGTCCTATCGTGACCTATGGTTCAGTCCATTATTTTTAAAAGTTATTTTAATATCAGGAAATTTCTGATGGGGAAAAGCAGATTCCAAGATTATTTTATGATCTGAAAGATCTAGAACACTTATTTGAAATAAGGCGGTACACGGGGACAAGACACACCTTTAGACAAGACACACCTTCCTGGCTCTCCACAGAGCCATGTTCCTCTCTTTTGTCCTTAAAGCTGACACAAATGACAAGTAGTGCATATCCTTGGTTTTGGCTCCACGGTCTACGGTCCATTTTCACTTGTGTTCTCTAGTATCACAGTAGTAAAATCAGTAGTTAACAAAGAACTATTTTCTGGCTCTCTCCTAAGGGCTGGTTTGAAAAGAATTAGAACTCCTTTAAAAGCAGCAAACCTTTGTTGGGAGATGGCATGAAACAGCCAGGAAAAGCCTCTCTATGATTATTGATCGCTGGTCCTCCTTAGCGAGGATACACCTAGAATATCATAATTTGCTCTTTCAATCTCAGACCTCCCTTCTGTAACACACAAGTGGATATATGATCAAGATTTGTAAATGATAGAGAATTTGTTCTGTTTTTAACTGAAAACCTGCTTCCCTTACAGCAGCCAGGTGACAATGACTTTTAAAATCTTGCTTTTTGTTTTCTTACGCCCATCAGATTCACACAACTCTTTCTCAAAATGGATAAATATTAGTTGAAAAATAAATATTTAGAGAAATTGACGTCTCTGAGTCCTGCTTATTTCATCTCATTTTTGACTTTCCAGCCTCTTTGCATTGCCTGCAGCAAACATCTGTTTGTTCCAATTTAGAAATTCTAAAATCTTTTACTGAGTCGCAGTGAGAGAAAATAAAGGCCACAAGTGAGGACTTTTGGCCTCAATCAGTCCATTAGAGCGGTGGGGTTGAGGTCAAGGTTTGACCACATCTTGGTAATCTGAGAAAAAGTGAGTCCATTTGCAATAGAAAAGGCAGCTACATTCTTTTTCAGATAAGTCTTGTAATTATGACATTGCTAATCTCTTTCCCGACAGAATACAGGACAGCTACTATTTATCCAGCCCTTGTTCCTTTTCACTTTCTGAGAAAGAAAAGGTTTCAAATAGTGGTTTGGTTTAATAAGAGTGTGGGCAGTTCTGTCTCTTTCCCTTTAGACCTTACATGTATCTCTCCCTTTAACCCTGAACACGCCAATTGTTTCTGCCCCAAGAGAAGAGATGCTCTTTTAAAAAATTTTTTATAAGTGCAATAAAGAGAATTAGAGTGTGCACTTCCTAAGTGCCAAACTTTGTGTGATAATTAATTTTAGGCATCAGCTTGGTCAGGCCCCTGTGCCCAGGTATATGGCCAAGCTGTGTCCTGTCTGAGATGTGCATTTACATTCAGTCAGTGGGCCTGGGTAAGCTGATCTCTTAGAAAACAAATGAACTTTCTCCAAGAATTGAATTTTGCAAAAGTCGATAAAACACAGACTTCTGCTCTTATATCACTTAGGGTCATTTCAGCTGGCTGTGGCAAACACACCTGTGACCTCAGCACTCTGGTAGGCGGAGGCAGGAGGACGACGGACTCAAGCCCCTCTGGGCAACTTAGAAACTAGTGAGAAACTGTTTCAAAGTAAAAAAAGGGCGGAGAGTGTGACTCAGTGTGATGCACCTGTAATCAATCCGTAGTGCTGCAAAATAATAATAGTAATTCCAAAAATATTTAAAAACTAAGAAAGAGAAAAATCTATGGAGAAAAGAAATGTAGAGTCTGAAAACTTGACCTTACCGCCCAATTTGTCATTTAGACAACATTTGAAGTATAGTGTGGACTTATACAATTGAATGTAAACAAGAAGCAAGAGAACGGGGAATCAATGGAAATCGCGACTCAATGCAAACTTTTCTAAAATAGTCCAGGAATCCATAAAGGCCTCTCTGCATTGGTTTCGGAAAGAAGGTAGGAAGGGCAGGAGCTGGCACCCAGTGACCCAGTGACTGCTGCCTGCGCTCGCGCTGCGTCTCCCTCCCTCTCCCTCAGAGGCTTAGCCACATTGAGCCTCAATTCACAAGCTCTCAGTCACGCTGGAGAAGTGAACTCTTCCAGAGAACACGATCATCACTTCAACAGCTCTTCCGGTAAAACGGTGCTCCGGGGCGAGGGGCGGGATGGGGGCAGCGGTTTAAGGGCTTCAAGGCAATGATGCGAATCTGAGAGAGAGGGCAGGCTCCTCCGCGCGGTGATCACCACAGCCTGCCTTGCTGCGCGGCGCGCTTCTCTTCCCCACTCTGTACTCATCTGTCTTCTGAAATGTTTTCATCAGTTTCCTTCCTTTCATTTCCATTTGTAGGCAAGATAAATACTGGAGAACACAAGTACTTTTGGTTGTGGGTAAAAAATGTTTTCTGAAGACTTTTTTTGCAGAGATGAAATAGAAGAGGGATGCTCTTGCTTTTTTCGTCACTGTCTCTTATCTTTGGTTTCTTTCCTTGCTTATTGTTTGTTTTTGCTCCATTTCCCGCTGTGTAGGATTTTATGTCTCTTCACAGTGAATTATCTGATGAACGAGTGAGTACCGGTGCAGAGACTTGAGTCAGTAGTAGTATCTAGCAATATTTGTTGATTGTTTATTGTGTGTCAGAAATGGCTGCAGGCTCTAACCTTTCCTCTCTTCTCCTCTCCTCTCCTCTTTTCTATTCTATTTTTTGAGACAAAGTCCAGAACTCACTAATGTATCCTAAAACGCATATCGATCCTCCTGCCTCAGCCCCTTGAGTGGGGATGACAAGGATGTGCCATCATGCCCAACTCATACTTGACCTTTCTCATTTCATTTCATCAAAATAACCACATGGCTCTCATTTTTATAGACAGAAACATTTCTATTGTGTGGATTAGTCATCTTACCCAGAATAGCACACTTTGCACGTGATGGTACTGGGTTTAAGTCCAACTAGTCTGTGACTCCACTATGGGAAACTTTTCTTAATGAATTTTATTGAAATAGGGTAATTGTGAAAATGACTTCTCTGTCAAAGGGACAGTCATTCTTGCAATTAGCATTCTACAAGACAGATAAGCGAAGGGTTACGTGTCAGGTCGTGCCATAGGCTCGGGGCTTAGGAGAAAACCAAGCACAGTCCCAGTCCCAGAGGAAGTCACAGCCCTCTGGAGGAAATTATAGTAGCCTGTGATGACTCTGATGAGGGAGAATAGCAGGAAAGGTCCTCTCAAACAACGGCAACACGATCACTCTCAGTGACTCCACGTGTGTCTGAAAAGTCTCCATTAGCTCCAGTTTCTGAGTTACTTTCTACAAAAATAAGAACAAAATCCTAGGGGAGGGCCGGGGAGTTAGCTCAGTGGTTCCGGCGCCTGTCTTGCAAGCAGCAAGGACCCGGATTCGATTCCCCGGTAACCACATAACAATACTGGGTGTGGAGACCCACACCCAGCAGCAACTAGTACCACATACCACAGTGCCGGGCGTGGTGGCTCAAGCCTGTCATTCCAGCACTCGGGAGGCAGAGGCAGGAGGATTGTGATGTGAGTTTGAGGCTGAGCTCAGGGCCAGCCTGAACCACAAAGCGAGACCCTGTCTCAAAAAACCTAAAAAAAAAAAAAAAAAAAAAAAAAATTCCTAGGGGAAGGACATGGATGACACTGTCATTATCAAACACATTAGCAGTCGCTGACTGCAGCCTGTAGTCAGGTGAAAGCCTGTGGATTCTGGAGTTTCCTAGGCCTGGTTTCAAATTTTTACATGGTCCCTTATTAGCTGTGTGCCCTCGGCAATTTACTAAGACCCTCTGGGCTTTTCTCTTCTTATCCATAAAAGCAAATGATAAAAAAATTTCACTTTATATTTTTTTTGACCAGCGATTAGCTACCTTTTCCTTAAAAAGAGGGAATAAATATTTTAGTCTTTACTTCGCAAATACTAAATTCTGCCATTGTAGTACAAAAACAGCCAGAGAAATATGTAAATATGTAAATTTTTGTGGTGGTATTTCGGTATATTTCATTTACAAAACCAGCCAGGCTGGATTTGGCCAGTGTGTGTGTGTGTGTGTGTGTGTGTGTGTGTGTGTGTTTATAAAGATATATATATATATACCTTGCCATTCACTTGTTTAAAGTATAAAATGAGATATTAAAAGGAAAATATTATATAAGGTTCCCTGACATACATAGACAATCAGTAATTGTTCGTTCCCCTTCTTACTATTTATTCCCTTAGGCTGGTGGGTCCCACAGTCGCACACAAACCTTCCACTACTATGTGTTGTGAACAGTCCAGCTGCAGCCACAAGACATGGACAGTGTAGGACACCGTACAATTCTGCAAGTGTCAGTGGTGATGGAACGTGAACAAACCACAGAGTGGAAGGAATTAAGTGAAGGGAACAACTGCCGTAGGAGAAATGGCTAAGGTCAAGTGAAGAAAGCTGAGAGGACTTCCCGAGAGGGAACTCAGCTGTGGCGGAGTGTGTTCAGCATTTTCAGAGGAAGTTGAGTGAATATGTTTGTCTGGATAAAAGAGGGTGTGTGCAAAGAGGAAGTGGAGGTCAAGCATGGGTGGGGCCCTGTAGGGCTCAGTCTTGGGTTCTGCAGTTGGTGCTGTGTGTCCTCATAGGAAGAAGGGACAGAAAGATGAAAGACTCTAGCTAGTTCCCTCTGATCCTTCTGTGATGTACTGATCCCACCCATGAGAGCAGAACCTTCATGGCTTCACCACCTTCCCAAAGGCCCCACCTCTTAACCTGCACTGGAGCTCAGGCTCCAGTTTGGAAGGATACATTTGTTCAAATCATGGAAGAGAATCGTGGAAGCTGCTTTTGGTGGAGATGTTATGAGTAAAGCCTCAAGCACTTGAGTTTAGTGTCCCTGGAGGGCACCAAAAGGAAATGTTAGTACAATAAGATGGGCTCAAAACAGTGTGTGAACCTGGAAGTGGACAGAGATGTGGATACCAGTCTCATAAAGCAATGGCTTATGAAAATGGATGGGGTCTTGCCTCTGGATGCAATCCGAAGACCAAAATAAGGCCCATGTTGGGGCCAAATCAGGGACAGAACTCTGACAGGGAAGATCTCCTTAGAAACTACAAAGCGTCTCTGTTGCTCAATCTAAATACTATGGCAATAGTAGAGCTGAGTTCTAGGGCTGTGGCTGAAGTATCCTCCAAAGGCCCATATTGTTAGGACTGGGTCCTTGCCTTGTCACTGCTGGGAGGTGGTGAAAATAGAGCTTAGTAGGTGGTCTTTAGGTCATTTTTGGCCTGCTCTCAGAGAAGATGGTGGGACCCCAATGTTTTTCTCTTTTCACTTCCTGGTATGAGGTCAGTAGCTCTGCTCTAGCATGTGTTCTGGAGTGATTTGCTGCATCACCATAGACGCAAAGTAACAGAGCCAACCAATCAGAGCTTCTTTAACTGTGAGCCAAAATAAACCTTTCCTTTTCATAAGTTGGTGGTCTAGGTATTTAGTTACAGTGCTAAAAAGCTAACTGACATATTTGGCAAATTGACATATTTAAAACACTTTTTAAAATTTAAAAGCTAAGATAAGGAAAAGAATAAACTCTGGGATCCTGATGTTCAGAAGCTTCTCTGATACAGTCAAAAGGAAAAGCCACTGAGCATAAATTCTTGCATTACTTTAAGTTCTGATACACAAGCCTAGTACAGAGTATAAAATGAGATACTGAGTCCAGTTAATAGAAAACATGTCGATGTGTTACCAGTAATAATGATTAAACAACTCAAAGGTATTTGCAGCACTCTTGCAGGTGTGGTTAAGGCAATCTCATTACTAAGCAAGGTTACATTCAGATCCAGATCCAAATGTGGTAAATACAATTTAATTGCAAATCTTATGCGATTCTCAACAGATCTCAAGTTGATCCATTTCTCTTGTCATACACCTGCTTTATTTTTCTTGCTATCACTGTAAGGAGAATTTCCTCTGACTAGGCAAAGAAGTGATCCATTGCAAGAGATAAGATAAATTAATCCCTTTACAGTACAGTCGCCATGATATTTTTTCTAAGTAAAATCAGAAAAGCATTACTCAGGAGCATGCAATCTGGCCTTGTTAGAGTTCCAACTCCTTGTTCCATTAATGAGTTATGGAGAATGGCTTTACCATCTGAAGCTGTTTTCAAAGGGCTCTGCATTCCCCTTTCTGTTGAGCTATTTCTTGAAGTTGACGAAATGCATAGTTATTGTGGGGTTAAGCGGAACATTCCTTCAAAAGAATATAGAGCAGGGAGGGAATGGTAAGATTTTAAAGTCTTACCAAATTTAAACTAATTTACTTTTTTTAAAAAAGAACAAACTCAGACCCAGAGAGTTTGAAATGGCTGAATAAATCAATACACAAGCTGTGGAACCAGTCCCAGGGCCCTGGCTCCCAGCACATTCCTTCCAGTGCACCTTTATCAGAGGTTTGCTGTAGCCACAAGGGGTTTCCCTCCACAGTGGGGATTTGCAAGATGGCGTATTAGTCATCCCCATCAGAATGGGTGAGCTGGGGGTTTATGTTGAGAGAGCATCGGCCGTGCCAGTCTCCTGACAGCGTTTTCTAAAGTTGAGACTAACAGAAAGCCTTGTGAGAGACTTGGTCACTTCAGGCGGAGAGCAGAAATACTAAGAGGGCCAAGCATAATCCCCTAAGGGACAAGAAAGCCTGCCCTGAGACCCTGATATTTAAAGCAGTTGTCGGTAGACATAATGCCCTACTTTGATCAAAGGGTTGGCCGCACAATCCCAGGGGACAGGAAGGTTTGGGGGGGCTTTCGTGCTGGAGGCCTGGAATCCGGATGCCCTGGTGGGCGGAGCTGCTGGCTGTGCTGGGAGGGACTGAGGCCCTGCCTGTCCCCTGCCTCCCCTGCCCTCTACAGCTCCCCACACCAGGAAATAAGACCCAGCCTGCCTTCTCCCCACGCTCAGCATCCCATCAGTTTTCTTCAGTACCTTTATAAAAAGAATTTCTCTACTCCCATAAACTTAGCTTAAATTCTTGTTATATATAATTTAATTCTACAGTCAGAAAAGAGAAGCTCCCTAATTTAACTATTTAGTGATGTGGTTAACTCTCCGTATGTGGTTTCCTAAACAAATATTTCATCAATCGTGCAGGTCACATTCTTGACCTTGTTGTTCCAGGTGCTTGATCATTCTGGACTACGGCAGACCAGCCAACGCGTTGGGCCAAGCCCGGCTACCTCCTTGCTAGTCTGTTCCCCTTTCCTCCTGTCCTCCAGCAGCTTTCTCCGGGCCCATTTTTGTCTTGGCCTCGTCCTCATGAATTGTTTTTTCCCATGTAGCCTTTGTCTTCCCTGTCAAAGTCCTTGCTCTCAAGGCTTATACTTCAGATTCCTGCCCCTAGTGCTGCTGGCCTTTCATTATTCTTTTTTTTTTTTTTTTTTTTTTTTCTGTCCCTGGCTGTCAGGCAATGTCTGCACACTGCAATTGTTTTCATTCTTTGAAGTCTTCAAACTAAGATTGTAACTTTGCAGATAAACTTTTAAAAAAAGATCTCTAGTGTGTATAGGAACACGCATGGACACACACACCTACAAATAAATTACAATCGTGTGTTTTGAATCCACCCATGTTCTTAGAAGCACAGAGTTTTTCTAAAACAAAAGAGTCACCCACTGCTGCTGGCCCTGACCTAAACCTGGCAACAGATCCTATGTTCCTGCTTTGCAAATTGGTAAGGAGAGAATTTTTTGTTATCCCTTCACTCAAACAGATACATGTAGAGAGGAGCTTCTAGATACTTCTTAGGATTGTGCTGAACTGGCAGAAGGCATTCTCGAGGTTGATCTCCTCACAGGGATTCCATCTCCACAGAAGAGACAGTGCTCTGTGACGGTGGCCAGCACAGGAGCAGCAATGCAGGAAAGCAATCGAAAGAGGTGTGGAAGAGAAAAAACTGGGCCTCTGCGGATCCCTTTTGCTTTTTCTTTTTTCTTACCCTTAAACTTCAAGTACATTGGACATTGTGATGAGCTTGAGTCCCATTCCCCAAAACTTCCTGTGTTGCATTCCTAAGTATGTGACTCTATCAAGACAGAGGAACTTGGAAGAGGAAATCAAGTATAAGTAAATTCTTTAGAGTGGGTCCTAATGCGATCTGACTAGTGTACCTAGAGAAGAGGAAGTAAGGACACAGAAACAAACCCAGGAAAGACCACAGGAGGACACAGGGAGAAAACAGATGTCCACAACCCAAGGAGAAAGGCTGCTGGAGGAATCAGCCTTGTTGACAGCTTGATCTAGAGGCAAACTTCCAGCCTCGAGAGCTGTGCAAAATAAATTTCTGTTGTTTAAGCTAGCAGTATATAGTGCTGTGCCATGGTAACTTATATAAACATTGATATTTCAAGAATGTATTAGTTCTAGCACAGTGAGATTAATCAGATGGCAATGTCTGGGCAGGAAGTGACCCTTCTCTTCAGATTTCTAGGCAATTAATTTGCCTTTATGGATAAGTAGTTGATATTTAGTCTGTGTATATTTAATCTGCACATACCAATGATAGATTCCCTGAGACAGTATCTCTAGGACCTATTGGCTACTCTGTAGTAAGACTTTTCTTCTTTGGCAATTAATTGGATTTCTAAAATATTAGGTGAAACGATATAAAACTGCTTTTTGTGTAGGTGAAAAAAGTTGAACCAATGCAATATAGAAATTGGATTGCACTCTGGAATAAAAAAGAATAATATTGAAAAGACAGATGAAGTAGTTAATAGTTACATACCAATATGAATTTCTGCATTTCCTCCAAATATATCATGTTTATGGAACGTGCAAACATGAAACAAACTGAGTGAAAGATAGACACTAACCCTTTGCATTGCGATTTTTCTATGAATTTTATAAAGCTAAAAATCATTTCAAAGAGTTTATTTTTAAAATGTTTGACTCCTGGAAACTTTACATGATCTGGATAAAACCTAAGGGCCTTGAATATAAAGGTGGCTGGCAAAAGCCTTTAATTATACAGTAGTGGGATTTACAGCTGAAATCTAAGCATGTTTTGTTATTGATATTTTATAACAATTGATAGGCTTTGTTTTGGGGTACCCAGCTCCTCGATATCTAGGCAATTTAGGTAAGCATGAGACTCTCAAAGAGAACGGGCCTGATGGCCACTCCTGAGAGGCAGCCTTGAGCCAGCTCCTGCTATGGAGCTTCTCCTTTCTCTCTTAGATCTACCAGTTCCGGAGGACTCTACTGTGGAAGTGACTGGCTTCCTCTTGACTTCCAGTGGACATCCAGTAGCTCAAGGCTGGAGAAATAGTTAAGGTCAAGTCCCTCTTTCAAAGGAGGAGCCTTTCTTTCTTCCCCGTTGGGCCATAAGAAGTCAGAAAGATTTTGCTACATCAGTTTGGGAGGATTGAGAGTCTCATTTAGGTGAAAAAGAACCTGCTTTTAGTTCTACTCCTGGAACTAGAAAGTTATCTCTTAATCGGGCCAATACCATATGAGAAATTTGGTTTCTTTAGCTGGAAAGGTTTTTTTTTGTTTTTAAATGTTCTGGATTCTCATCTAGGGCTGCACGCATGCTAGGCCCTTCACTGAATCACAGGCTAAACCAAAAACTTTAGAAATTATTTGCTACACATTTAAATAGGGAAGTTTCACCACAATGTCTAACTGCATTCCTCTGTGGATAAGATTGGCTGAAGCTGAGAAGCTGCCATGCTTTTGCAACGGTCACCAGCTATCCATCTCCCACAGTCCATACAGCCCTAGCCACTCACTTGTCCAACCACTTGAAACATTTGAATTTGCAACTCCATGTCCAAATCAGCATTGTTCAATCTATAAGTCATGCCTTTGTGGGTTGTAAAATTGGTGTCTTAGATAACTGGCAATAAAAGTAGGAAAAAGAAGAGGAAGAAGAGAAAAAGGAAGAGAGATAAATAGAAAATATTCAAATATAGTGTGTGCAATAAGACTGGTATTATTTTGTGAAATTTTTTCCCAGGCATGTTGTTGTGCTTGTACTAGGTTATAGTATAAAATATATTTCTTCCAATAAACTTGAGTCATAATGTTGACTTGAGACCATAATGTTGTGAAGTAAATCTGATATATGAGCTTATATATCACCTTGTTTCTCTTATATGAGAAACTCAATATATAAATAAAATACAAAATACAGGACAGACAATAGCAAAAAAAAAAAAAAAAAAAGGAAACAGTTATTGTAACCTTGCATGACCAGTATATTTTTAGAATTAGTGTAGTTTTATTTAGTATAATTGTCTTATGTTTTGGTCCTGTTAGTCTGGCCATTAAACTGTATTTATGATAATTAACTTGATGAGGACTTATAAATAACTGAATTTGAGGCTGACAAAAAAAAATTTTTAAGGCGGGGCCGGGGATATAGCTCAGTGGTTCTGGCGCCTGTCTTCCAAGCGCAAGGACCCGGGTTCAATCCCCAGTAACCACATAACAATACTGGGTGTGGAGACTCACCCCAGCGGCAACCAATACCACATACCAGTGCCGGGCGTGGTGGCTCACGCCTGTAATCCCAGCACTTGGGAGGCAGAGGCAGGAGGATTGCTGTGATGTGAGTTTGAGGCTGAGCTCAGGGCCAGCCTGAACCAC
>PVIR01014413.1:25010-40410 GCA_004026965.1 Petromus typicus | reverse complement strand
GTCTCCCCTTCTGAACTTTGCAACATTCCTACCTTCCTTATAGTTTTAGTTAGAGTCTCTAATACTTTGTCAAACAATATTAATTATGAAAAGTACTGAGGACATAAAGCAATACATCTGAAGTGTCTCTGTTATGTACATTATTTGCTTTGAGATGTATAAACTTTATCAAATCAAGTACATTTTTTCTATTCTTAATATTATAATGTTTTACCATAAAAGGATACTAAATATTATCAAGTGTTTTCTCACATATGTTAAGATTATCATATTATTATCTCCCTCTATTAAGGTGCTGAAATAAATGGACTTTTTTCTGATGCTGAAACATCTTTAAATATGATATATTATTTTAAATATATTACAGGAATTGTTCGGCAAAGTTTTTCCTTAGGATTTGTTGTCTGTGCTGAGAATTGTACCAAGGTCCTGTTACTTTCTAGGCAAGCACTCATTCACCAAACTATACTCCCCCAACCTATTGAATTAGGACACAATTTTCTTTCTTTCTTTCTTTCTTTTTTGCATAATTTCTATCTGGCTTTGAAGTCAGGATTAATTAGCTGGATAGATTTTTTTCTAATTTTCTAATTTATGGAATAAAATATCAAATTACACCTTAAAAGTTTAATAGAATTCATATGGTTCATATGTAAAATCATTTATATCCATCTAGACTTAGGTTGTTTTTTGTTTTTATTTTTGTTTTGGGGAGAGAATACAAAGAGATAATATTTGACTCTACTTCTATTATGTTTAATATTTTTTCCATTCACATTTATATCTATTCAAGTTATCTCCTCTTATATAAATTTTGGCTTTTATATTTTCTTATAATACATATTTAAGTGTGATATGTGGGTTATGAAAATTGTAAGCAGCTAGTTTTTCATAATATTCTCTAATTATTATACATTTCTATCTCTTTATAAAATTATTTTTTTCCAAACATGAAATCTTTGTTTTTATCTTCTATACTTTTTTCCTTCACTATTTCATTGAATAATGTGTTTATCCTTATTATTTCTCTCCTTGTTTGAGTTTGTGCTGTTTTGCCTTTTTTCATTTTCTTGGAACAAATGAAATATATGTGTATGTATGTACCACAAATTACAAATTGTGTGCATAAGTCCACTTTGTGTTACTGCAAGAAAAAGTCTGGGAAAATCAGCTTGAACAAATGAAAGACTTGTTTTGCTTTGCCACTTTGGAAGTTGCAACCAGCGATCGGATCGATCAGTTCCATGGCTTTGAGTCTGTGGTGAGGCGGCACATCAAGGCGGGAGGCTTGGGGGAGCAAAACCACACCTCATTAGCCAGAAATAAAGAGAAGAAACGGGTGACAGAGATCCCCTCACCTCTTCAGGGGCGTACCACCGCGATTTAAAGACTTCCTTCCTACTGAATTCCACTTTTCCCTGTCTACATCACCTCTCCAACAGCACCAGCCTGGAAACCAGTCCTTTAACACATGGTCCTTCGAGGTTGTCTTAGCGTCGCCTTTTGCAACTGTGAGGCTCTGTGGACCAGCTCAGCGCTCTGTTTGCATTTAAAACTGGCTCTGCCCAAAATGAGAAACTGAAAATGATGCTAATCGTTAAGTTTTATTTTACTGAGAATGATATAAAATCTATTTTATATCATGTACATGGTAAGTCAAAAAAGAGAGACCACAGAGGAAAGGAAACAGCTTTTATCTTAGGACTCTTGTTTGGAGTTCGTAAAGAATACAAGCCATGCTGAGGGAGGAAGGTAAGGTGTGACCAGTCTGGCTGGGGAATAAACCGGACCAGATTCCAAAGCGCATGCGCGGAGTAAATCCCAAGGCCCTCTATCTGGATTCCTCGTGAGTTCCCATGCAGCGTGGACTAAATACAGAGAGGAGGAGCCCCGGAAAGCACGCTGCTGCATCTCTCCTTGAAGGTAGCCCGGGCTGTGTCCTCCAGGGTGTGCTTTTATTTTTGCTTTTACTTTTCTTCTCGTTTGCTCCCAGCTTCACTCAGTAGAGTCGATTTCTCCCTCACCTTTCACCCTTCTTGACAAAACTTTGTCACAGATTTTGGCTCGTGTCGTTCAGTGCTTTGTTCACGATGAACCCGGTGGTGTTTGTTTGGAGAGCTGTTTCTAGAAGGAGCTACCTTAAACACGACATTTTTGCTTGGTACCAGGTCCTGCCCTTTACTACCCGGGCCCTGAAGGTCTCCCTCAGCTTCCTCATTCTTCGCTCGTTGTCTTCAGCCCAGGTTGAGCTGCTGAAAACTCTTTTCATTTTTGCTTCTGTCACAGGGCATGTTTCCCACAGAGAAGCTGATACATGTGACGCGAAATGAAAGCACACTGGTGGGCCGTTTTATAATTCGATGTTTTAAATGACATGTGAACATCTGGTGATAACTTATTCTTATACACATTTATTTATTTATTTATTTATTTTGAGACAGGGTCTCGCTTTGTGGTTCAGGCTGACCCTGAGCTCAGCCTCCAACTCACATCACAGCAATCCTCCTGCCTCTGCCTCCCGAGTGCTGGGATTACAGGAGTGAGCCACCACGCCCGGCACTGTGGTATGTGGTACTGATTGCTGCTGGGGTGAGTCTCCATGCCCAGTATTGTTATGTGGTTACTGGGGGATCGAACCCGGGTCCTTGCTCTTGCAAGACAGGTGCCGGAACCACTGAGCTAAATCCCCTGCCCTCTTATACACATTTTAATAACTATGTATTATTCTAAAATTTAGTTAGACTGAACTTTAGAGATGCACTGCTCATGGCTTTCCGAGACTATTGGGTTTCCTCCTTGAATAAAGCCTTATGATCATTCAGCACCTAGCAACTAGCAAGTTTCTGGTACAAATCAATTAATATCAGTTGAATAAATTGCATGATGATTTTCCTAAATTCTTATAGGTACACTGTTCAGGGATATGTAGTTTGAAAAACTTGCCAATTCTTGCAAAGCATCGTACCAGCTGAAAGAGCAGGGAGTGAGTGATCTCACTATTGAGGATTTTCACCTCTCTTTTAACTCAAATTTTTCAGTTTTTATTTGAATAGCTATTGTAATGGTGATCTCTACATAGGCTGGAGTCTGTTTACCATTTGTACTTCTGCGATTTATCATGTTACTCTTCACCTCCTTGATATTGACCATTTACCTCTCCTTACAGATCAGTGAGAGTCCTTCATATATCAACTCTATACTTGTCATCTGTTACAAACATGTCTTCTGAGCTGACTGTTTGTTTTTTAAGCTCTTTTAAGTGTTCATTTTTAAGAAGCTGATTTCTCCACCTTTTGCCTTCAAGACACTGTCTTTGGACAAATGTTCACAAAGCCCTACCTGTTTCAACCCCATGATAAGAGGAGCATCACCTAATATTCTTAAAATTTCAACTTTTACCTTTAAAAAATGACTTAAAGCCTTTTGTTTCAGTACATTATCAATGCACATTAATTTTACAGAATAACATGTTATTGTGGCATTATTATACATGCATATATTATTATCGTGTCCACCATTACCCTCCCTCTTCCCCCCCCTTCAGAAGTAAGCTTTTTTACATGTATTCATGTCACATTGACAGGTTGGTTTTAATTTTCTGTGACAGGTTTGTCCTTGAGTGTGATCTTATTGGTTGAGTCTGTATATATATATGCCTATCCGCACATGAGCACACGCATGCACGTGCATGCGCGCGTATGAGCGCACGCGTGCACACACACACACACACACACACACACACACACTCACACTCTTCCTCCATGTGGTCTGCTGTTTTCTCTTCTTTTTACCCACAGGCATTGTGGGTACGTAAAGCTGTTTTCTGAGATTCTGCTTGCTCCCTGCTGAGAACAGCACGGTCCTTGGCCGGGAGTCACTTCCTGCCCCTCTCTCCTTCCCTTACCACCCAGTTTACTGACTGCTGTTAGTTCATTCATTTTTGTGTTGTAGAAACAATGTGTTTTGCTTCTATATTTGCGGCTCCGATGACATCCAAGTGAACACCCGTGAGGTAATTAGCCTGCCAACTGCTTGTTTCCTCTTGTCCCCCATTTTGGTTCACTGTATCATTTCTCCATAGCCAGCATTCAACCCAGACTTTTTTTTTTTGGAGACAGGGTCTTGCTTTGTAGTTCACTGTGGCCCTGAGCTCAGCCTCAAACTCATGTCACAGCAATCCTCCTGCCTCTGCCTCCTGAGTTCTGGGATTACAGGCATGAGCCACCACACCCGGTACTGTGGTATGTGGTACTGATTGCTGCTGGGTGTGAGTCTCCACACCCAGTATGGTATGTGGTTACGGGGGAATTGAACCCGGGTCCTTGTGTTTGCAAGACAAGTGCTGGAACCACTGAGCTAAATCCCCGGCCCAACCCAGACTTTGATAAGTCATCTACCGTGACTGTCCCTCATGAAGCAATTGATGGTCAATCCAGAAATCACCGTCCTCCTCCTCAGAACGTGGGGGTGAGTCCACAGCAATGCACTGTCTGTTGTGACTTTCTAAGTTCCACAGTTATGTCGTTCCTTCAAAATTCCACCCTCCCTGACTTACCCCTTTGCCAGTCTGCCTTTTGCTTCTTGCTGGAACCCATATTAGATGCACACAATTTTATCACCTTTCCTCCTATCTTTACCCCTCGAATCTTCATTTATATATATTGAATGGTTAGAAGACTGTATGTCCAAACTTCTCCAACTGTTTAGTTGTGTGAACATCTTTCTTGAATGTTTTTCTTAGGAGAGACTCAAAGGAATAATGTCCTTTGGCATCCTGCATCTCATAACACACTATTTATACTTCAAGGAGAGTTAGTTATTTGCTTGCCTTTGGTATCTTTAAATTTTTGTTCTAATTTTAAAATGTAAGACATTAATGTAGAGAATCATAATTCCAACCTGATGTATTTTCTAGTAGTTTGAATTTTGACCTTAAGGCCTACAGGATTTCTTTTTTCAATTTTTTATTAGTACGTGTTTTTAGTACATAATGTAGACATTCATTTTAGGGGATAAGTGCATGTACTTAACATATCTCAATTCTTTTTCATTCCACTTCTCTTCCTGCCCTCTCCCTCCATCTCTGGGTCCCCTTCCCATTTGCAAAAGATCTATCTCCCTGTTTCTTATTGTCTTATTTTTTAAAAATTTGTGTATTCTTCAGGGTTGCCATACAAGAGGGATGATGTGCTACTTAATCATATGTATGTGATTTATCTCACCTAACATTATGGTCTCAAAGTGGGCCTGTTTTAAAGGATTTTTATTTTATTATTAATAATAAAATAATAGTAATAACATTAGATTCTCAGTGTCAAACATTCTATGTTAATATTCCCAGCATAGAATCTACCTTTTAATATTTAGATTTAAACTTTCTGTCTCTGAAATATTTTAAAATTCAACTTTAAAATATTTACTCTGACCCATTATTTAGGTTTTCTTTGTAGCCCTCAGTTATACCTATGTTGGATCTTCTGTGCCTCACTTCAGTAACTATCATTTCTCTAAAATCTTCTTTATTTCCTCCTTTGTTCCTGTTTGATTGTCACTTCTATTTTCTATCTCTATTACTATCACTGATCCTTTGAGTAGTTTACCACTCTATTTATTCTAATTTAAAGTTTATTTGTATAAAGAAAATTCTCATTGTGTTCCAATTTTCTCTGATTTTTAAAAATCTGGTATCTTTTGGCTGAGGTCTCTTTCTGGCATGTTCTGGTCTTTCAAAGCTCACATTTTTAGTTGCTTTTGGAGCATTTAGCGTTATGAGTACATATGTTCTCTTTGTCAGAGTAGCATTCCATTTATTTCCTTTCCTTTCTTTTTCTATACAAAATCTTTGTTTGAGCTTAGGTTGCTTTTTTTTTTTTTTTAACTATTTATGGAATAATGCAGATCTGTTTTCTGCATTCTTAGAAGAAAGCTTCTGTGGTAGTGGTAGTGATAGGCCAGGTGACTCGCTCTGCCTTTTCTGTTATTCTCAGGGGTTAGTTTGGGGATGAGGGTGAGTAGGGGGAAGAATACATGAATAATTTGATAACCCAATCCAAAAATAAGAAAGAAAATCACACAAATAGTAATGACTGTTATAAAAATGGACACAATTAGGAGTTAGGGTAACACTTTGCTTGACTTCACGTAAATATATTTGCAAACCAGAAAAAGATAGCTTTACTAAAAACAAATTATCAAAATTGACTCTAGAAGAGAAAGAAATAATCAATGGAAAAATTAGAATTAGAAAATTCTGTTAAAGATTTACCCAATTTTTGAAAAAATAACCCTCCCCAGGCAGCTGTTAGGAGAATTCTATCAATTTTTAAGGGATGCATAATTCCAGTGCTACTTAAATTGTCCTGTTGCCAAATTTTTTATATTCAAATTGTTTTTATGAAGGAAAAGTATTTGATCCAACAACTCAAAAACTATACACACCTGCATAGCCCCGCACATACCCTTGTAAATTTTAACACAAAAGTCCAAATTAAAACAGTAAACAAAGTACCCTGGTGCTTAAAAATAAATTTAAACTAAGATACAATGACCAAGTGAACTTTCCTACAGGACAAGGATGCTTCAATATTTTAAGATCAATTCAAATATATTAAAGTCAAATTAAAAATCACTAATTATGTGATAAGGCAAGTATAGAACATATCAATGGCAGAATGTAGTTGGAAGGTGTACAGTTGTTCATTGTTACATTCTTCCACCTTTGGTATATGTTTAAAAGATTTTCTAATAAAAAGGGGGGAAGATGTCTATTAATATAATTCATCACATTAATAGGTCTAAAGAGAATGATCATAGGATCATTTCCACAAACACTGGAAAGGCATTTGACAAAATTCAATATCTATTCTTAATTTTTAGAACATTTATTAAAATAAGAGATGCTTATCTCTTTAGCATATAAAATTGATTCAATCTAAATTCATAAGCCAACATTATGCTTAATTGATACTTTTATTAGGAAAAAATAATTTATGCTTAGTGCTTAATGGGAAAAACACTAGAAGCATCCTCATTAAAGTCAAAATATAACAAAAATATCCAGTATCACTCAATTGGATTATTATTAAGCATTGTTCTAGAAGAAATCACCAATGTAATTAAAGGAAAATATTGGAAGTACAAAAGAAAGAGAAACATTAAATTGTCTTTATTTGCAGATGATGTGGCTATATAGTTGGAAAACCAAGGGAATGAACAACAAAACTATTATAAACCATAAGATCGTTCAATAGTGTAGCATGTTACAAGATTAAAGAAAAATCAAGAGTATAAACACAAATAGGGCAAAATACTCAGTATTTTATCATAAGAAGAAGTGTGTAATAAATGTATACATTAGACTTTGAGATGCTACTGAGGGTCATAATAATCAATATCAAGTCACTTCATAGAATGGCAGCATGAAGATATCAGCCCTTTTTAGATAAATTTGAGATATAAAATGACAAAAGAATTATTTTATAAAAGCGACTGATTCCAGATTTTAGTTAAAGATGCACAAATAAATGAAGAAACCAATTTTTTAGTGTCAAGAAACTGAGGGAAAACAGTGCACCAGATAATAAAACACATTACAAGACTAGAAGAACAGTACAGTAATGGTTCTTGCATGTATAGATGGATCAGTGAATGGTACAGACTAAAAACCCACAGGCTAGTGTATAACACAAGTGACTTCAAATCATAAAGTGGAGTTGGGAGGTCAATCATTCAATAATAGATCTTAGGATAACTGGGGAGTGACCTGGGGAACAAACTGGGTCCCTACTTTGTACTTTACCGTCAAAACAGATTCTGGGTGAATCAGATAGTTAAATATGGAAAATAGAACCATAAGTTAAACTGTGCTTATTAGTCTAGTTTCCAAAACCATGTAGACCATTAAGGCACAAGAAAGGGGAAGTTGGTGGTGTGGAATTATTTGCAGCGCACATCACAAAAAGCCAGTTCTCTAACACATGAAGCATTCTAGAAAAGCGAAGAGAGTCAGAGTAAGCACATCCCGGGGGAAAGTGTACAGAAGCTCCTTCAAAAGTCTGTGTGACATCGCCCGCGAGGGCCCAGAGAGATGTTCTAGCTGTCCTCAAGACTGGTGATTCTCCAAAGGACGAAGGAAGGGATGTATTTTATTTTTCACAATTTAATTCCTCACACTAAGAATTTAAATTTAAATACAGCAAATAAATGCATGTATTAATTAGTGTAGTGTAAATTATGGTATAGGGTAATTATAATTTAAAATTAATTCATGAATTAACTTAGCTAATTAATAAAATTAATTAAATGAAGTGAAATCTTCTCCTGAGGGGAATATAATGAAAAAAGATTGAAAACTACGAATCTTAACAAATGGATGACAGAAAAGGAAATGCAGATGGAACCACATATTGTACAATTTTATATACATGAACTGTTCACATATCTATAGAGACAGAAAGTAGATTGATTAAGATCGGAGTAAGTGAGCTCTTTGAGCTCGGATAGCTGACAGGTACAGGGTTTGGGGGACGGGTTGAAAGCGTTCTGAAACTGATTTGTGTTTGTTTCACAACTGTGTGGAGAAACTAAAGGGCATTTAAGTGTACGCTTTAAATGAGTGAATCATATTTAAGCGGGAGATCGGAGCACGATAACTAGTCTGGAGGATGGGGCGTGACTTGTCAATCATGGAGATCTGTCAGTCATGGAGATCTGTCAATCACGGCCAGGACACATGCGCAGAACAGATTCAGAGACCTGCAGGGGCGGGCTGGGATCTGTGGTCAGACTGAGCATAGAGATGGGGCTGAGGGACTCACAACACTGTCTTTCACGCAGTGGCTCGCACTGCATGTAAGATGTATTTTTGCTTACCACACTCACTCTTCAGAGAATTCTTTTTCTTCAGACTCTTTGTCCCTTCTCTGTTTCCTTTTTCTATTTACATTTACTTTTAATAAAGGTACTCTATGTTCTTCACCAGTCTTGTCCAATTCTTTGAGCAGGAGAACAAGAGCCTCAAAGGAAGGAACCCAGGGTTCCCTGGGTTCCCTGTATCTAGTAACAGTTAAGTGCATAAGTTACATCCAGTAACTCTGTTGCTCCTAGAAGTCACATACACCGATGGTCCTTAGTCTTCCTTTAGAATGGGGTCCTTGGAGAGCTCTTAAAAGTGATAGAAACTCAAAGTCATACATGCACCTAAGTTTGCATTTGATGTCAGTGAGCTGAAGGACTCTATAGAGGTCTGTTCAGCTCAGAATCAGAATTTTACTGGAAAAATATTTAGTGGTATAGAAATCTATTCATTAATTGCCAGTAAGTATAAAGCACTGGATTATAAACGTGCAAGTCTTAGAATGAGTTCATTTCTGGGGTGTACATGCATGTTGTGCATCAGCACACATGTATACACACATTTCTTTTTTTTTTTTAATTTGATCACTTTCAGAATATTAAGTGAAAATCTCCATAATTAAACTATGGAAAATTTGTATTCTCTCCTTGTCTGTATTTTGTGCTGTAAATGTATTTCAACTTTATAATAATAAAAGGTATAATTCGCTCCAATGGCTACTTTTTTCAACTAAAGAATATTATACTTAGGAAAATATCTATTATCAGTCATGATAGGAGTTTGTCAGTTCTTTTAATGCCTTATTTTTCCAGATGAGTTTGGAATCATTTTGTGAGGAGACCATCCCTTACCTCAATCCTATGTGTTGGTGTTTGGGATTTTGACAATGCTCAACTTCACTTGACTAGAGGTAACATCTGCAGGATATAACTCTTCCCATTCTGGGACATTTCTTGTGTATTTCCCATCATTCAAATTTCCTTTTATGTAAAGTGTTAAGGTTCCCCTAAAGTTGGTAAGCATTTTTTTTTGATTATTTGATAATTTGGGTTGCTTTTATAATGATAGTTTTTAAACACTACTTCCTTAATTTTTTTTCTGCCACATTTATTTTCTAACCTGCTACCATCCTGAACTTTATTAGTCATTTGACTTTTTACCCTTCCGTTTTAATTTTCAGAATGAAACTATCATTATTGTTTTCTGAGTATAAAAGTAATACATGCTCATCACTTTAAAAATTGAAACAATCTCAGAGAGTAGAGAAGTGAAAGCACCTCAATAATCCTATCCCCGGGGATAACCACTGCTGCTTATTAGTTCTAAGTAGTTTTCAGTTAATTATCTGAGCTTTCCCACATAGAAAAATCATATCATCTTTAATTAATGCATGACAGCATAATATTTTGAGGATATTAAACCAATGCATTTTCTTTAAGAAAAAATTAATTATGAAATATTTCAAATGTATGAAAAACTACAGAAAATGGTGTAACAGATACCATGTCGCCATCCTCAGTGCAGCAGCCAAGGATGCTATAATTAGTAATGTGCCATCATTGAAGTCTTCTGCATTCCTTTATCACTCCTTTGCCCAGTGAGGACATTACTGTCCTGGGTGGGGGCATCGCTCTCCTATGCTCAACAATATGAGTGTATATCATGACAACAGAAGCAAGTCTTTAGGGTATTTTTAAGTTTACATGAACAGCAGCACAATGTCTATGTCTTTGTAAACCCCGCTTTGAAATTCACTCATGTCACTATATGTGGGTACAGTTCATTCCATGACTATTTGGTGGTGCTTGATTTGCTTTGTAACAGTTGTTTTCATTTTAACACTGTCATATGTGATACATATGTATCACAGGTACACACACCTATGCACATGACATGTATATGCAAACAGTCATGTCTTTTCAGGCTCAGAGAAGAAAATTCATCCAGAGCAGGCATGTAGAAGTGTGACTGCTCAGACGTGTGTGCCTTCAACTTGACCATTTACCTCCCATCTGTGCTATGGAAGAGTCCTCATTTCCCTGCCTCCTTCCTATCACTGAGGTCATCTTTTTTTTATGTTTTGCTGGTTGAGAGATGTGAAATGCATCTCACTCTTTCTTTATTTATCCTCTCCTGATTACTGTTAGGTTGCAATTTTTCACACTTCTTTACTGTTTGAGTTTTTTCTTTGATCTCTGTGCATAGGTTTTTTCCATAGCTCCATTTTTCTTCTTATTGATTTGTAAAAGCTCATTCTATACTGTGGACACTAATCGTTTATGACAAATAATTTCTCCCAGATTATAATCTGTCTTTCACTTTCAGGTGAGTTTTATTGTTTGTAAATATTTTATTTTTATGTCATAAAATTGATCAGTGTTTGCTTTCATGGCTAGCACTTTGCTTAGCAAACATTTCCTACCTCAGTATCATAAACGTGTGTTCCTACATTTATTCTTTTAAAAAATCTCAAGATTTTTCGACTCACATCAGAATTTTGTTCACCTGGAGTTTTATTCTTTTACATAACATGAGGTAGAGAGCTCATCTATCTTTTTCTCATATGGATAAGAAATCATTGCAGCATTGTTTTCATCTCCTTTAACTTTTTATTTTAGAAAGTGTCAAGCATATGAAAGTATAGCTGGATGTGGTACTGCTTGCCTAATCCCATCCCTTGGGCAGGCTGAGGCAGGAGTGTCAGAAGTTCGAATCCAGCCCGAGCAACTTTGTGACTTAGCAAGATCCTGTCGCAATTTTTCTTACGATCTTTCAAAGGACTTACAGTGTAGCTCAGAACAAAGGCTCTCATACCACTAAACCTCCTCTCCCCCAAACCCCCAAACATCATGACCAAACTTGTTTCATTAATGCTTCCAAACACTCCCCTCTTGTTATTTATATTTTTAAATTTTTCACTTGACAGATAATAACCATACATCTCTATGAATTCTAATAGTATATAATTTCATCTCTAAATATTTGAGCATGAACCTTTAAAATAAACAACATTATTATACCTAAAACAGTCATCATTTTTTCATGTTAATAAACAAATTTCTACAAATTATACCATGAGATTCTTTCTGCAGGTTTGCCCCTCCACTATGCGGGGGATGGAGTCCAGGGGTGTCTGCATTCCAGCCAAAGTGCTCATTCTTTTTTGCAGTTTATTTTAACCAGGACCCAAATGAAGCCCATATAATTACTTTTGATTGCATGTTTCCTGAGTCTATTTTAATGTATAAATATCTCCATCCTTTTTCCCCTAGAAATTTGTTGATTGAAGAAAATGAATGGTTTGTTCTGTTTAGATTCCAATATTCTAGGCTTTCCTAGTTGCTTCCTCGTGATATCATTTAACGTGTTTCCTGTACACTCTTTGTCTAGAAACTTGATGAGATACAGGGCTGATACTTGGCGGGAACACCTCCTATAGGATGTGTCATGCTTAGGTCATCGGTATCTAGAATGCATTCCTTCAAGGTTTGCTGATTGCAGTTCTATGTAAAATCATCTGTACCTAATAATTTTGTTTTTTGTTTTTAAAAGTCTAACATAGTGAGTGATACAATCTTATTAATGAAAATTGATCTAGTCTGTTTATGTCTGTCTTCTTGGCTTATGTGTATAAATTACACTTTCCTAAAACATAGTTCATTTAATGTGTTATAAAATTCTCTGTGATATCCTTGCATGACTTCTTCTATCCGAAGTTTTGTTTTCCCTTCAAAATGTTGTGCATTTATGTCTTTGTTCCTTTTCTTTTTTTTTTTAAATTATCTTTATTGGTACATTAAATATACACATCATGCTTGCACTCCATAATGGGGATTTGTACCAGTATAAGACACAACTTAATTCTCATTTTTTCCCATAGCCCCACCCACCCTACCACCCCCCCATATATATAAAATTTGTTTCCTTACTTTTTTGTTCCTTTTCTTGATAAATCATGCCAGATACTTTTATATTTTATTAATTATTTTAAAGAACCAATTTAGGGTTTCAATTGCTTTCTATTATTTTCTTGCTTCTGTGTTTTATTTTTGTCTTTTCAATTTGTTTAGTCTTTTTCTAGAATTTTACACTTCACTCATTGATTTTCTAACTCTTTAATTTCTTTATTCAGCATTGCTTTCCTTGGGTTCTGAAAATATGACACTTTAATTTTCTACACGAACAGTGTATTTTGGAAGCCTATTTATAATTTATATCTAATTAATTACATTGTTATCAGAGTGTATGACCTACGTGACTAATCTGGCTTACTACTTGGCTGATTTGCATATCTTTACCATGATGTTTGAAAAGACTGATTAGCCTCTAAATTTTGTGTACAATGTTCTCAAAAACTTTATATTTTAAATCTTGTTAATTAGTTCTCCAAGTTGGAGTTACTTAGTTACTTAGTTACTAATTAAGTTACTTAGTTACTTAGTTAACTAACTTGGAGTTAATTAGTTCTCCAAGTCTTTATCCTTCCTAATTTTATTTTTCATTTGTTTAGCATAAGTAAGAGAATACTTGAAATTCCCCCTCTATGATTGTGGATTTGTTTACTTTTTATTGTAATTTCAGGGATATTTTGCTTTATGTGTTCTGAGGTTATTGTCAGATGCATACAAGTTTGAGATTCTTACATCTCACGTGTTAATTGTATTATGTAACATTAGTCTCTACCTCTATTACTTCTTTTGCCTCCAAATCTGTTTTCCCAGATTTTTATATGTAGTTGCATAAATTTTTAAAAATATTTTTGGATTAAACTTCTGTAACAAACACTTTCTTTTTAAAAAAATTTTCAGTTTTCCTGAGACATAATCTTTTGCTGCATAGCTGTTTATTGCTTTCTTCTCTTAATCATTTAAGAGGGGAAGCTGGTCCACTTGGTAATTATTTCATGTACTAACATATACTTCTGCCATTTTATTCAGGTTTTACTATGATTTTCCTTTACAACTTTTTCCTACACCATTTTATGTTTTCTGTCTGGTCGATCAGACTTCTTTATTTCCTCCTTTCTTCTCCCCAAATGGTTTGGAAGTTTGACTATCTAGTTCTCTTCTTTTGGAAGTTACGCTTACATTTTTAAAATGTATACTTGAGCTGCTCAAGTTTGAAGTTAATCAGAGCTCATGCCTCTGTCCCCAAATGTTGGGGGATCTGGTAATCACTTCCTCCCACTTTGTCCCTATTGTTCTTATGCAAAAAAAAAAAAAAAAAAAAAAAAGGTAATACAATAGTGTTTTAAAACTTCTCCAAATTAATTCCCTATTTAATATCTGGTCCCTTTACCCCAGGGCAACTGAATTTCAGTTTGTACTCCTGTAGTTCACTGTGAGGTATTATCATGTCTCTGTGTGTGTGTGTGTGTGTGTGTGTGTGTGTGTGTGTCTCTGTGTGTGTGTATGTGTGTGTGTGTGTGTGTGTGTGTGTGTGTGTGTGTAAGAGGATAGTATTTTGAAAACAATGTGGAATATTTTAGGCTATATGTGTAGGAAGATTCTGGGTAAGAAAAGAAAAGGTACCACATCATGTCAGAACACTATGCTGTGTTACCTTTCTCTAGACTTTTCTAGTCCTTTATGAACTTAGAGAAAATATAATTTTTTTGTAGTTTTAATAAAGTATATTAAAGAAAAAAGGAAAAATAGAAAAAATCACAATCATAGTGGTAAATTTTTAAAATATTCTCTCTGATGTGTATGTCAAGTAGATGAAAATAAAATTAGTACGTTGAGAGTGTAACAAAAAAGCAAGGAAACAAATTTTATGTATATGGGGGGGCGGTAGGGTGGGTAGGGCTATGGGAAAAAATGAGAACTAAGTTGTGTCTTATACTGGTACAAATCCCCATTATGGAGTGCAATCATGATGTGTATATGTAATGTACCAATAAAGATTAAAAAATTTAAAAAAAGAAAGAAAAAATAAAATTAGTAAGGATAAAGGAGAGTTGAACAATGCAGTTAATGAGTTTGAAATTATACTGTTATTGAGAATCCTATGTATAAAACCTAGAAACTATCAGTCTTTTCAAACCTCTACATGTGTCATACCATATATGTTATTCTGCATCTTTCACTTTTGCCGTCAGTAATAAGCATTTTCCTGTTACTATCTATACATCAAATTAATTCACTTTAGCAATTATAACATATTGTATAGGAGTCTATTAAACCACATTCTGATTGATGGACACTTAGATTATTTCCTGATTTTCTTATTGTGGAAAAGGCTGCAATAGAAGCGACACAGGCTGCTTTAGGAATGCCTGACAATGTTTCTCTAAGGTAAAGAGAAAATGTGGAACCATCATTTTAGTGTACGTTTAAAAATTTTGGTCCTGGGCCGGAGAGTTAGCTCAGTGGTTCCGGCGCCTGTCTTGCAAGCGCAAGGACCCGGGTTCGATTCCCCGGTAACCACATAACAATACTGGGTGTGGAGACCCACACCCAGCAGCAACCAGTACCACATACCACAGTGCCGGGCGTGGTGGCTCACGCCTGTAATCCCAGCACTCGGGAGGCAGAGGCAGGAGGA
>PVIR01014413.1:0-24910 GCA_004026965.1 Petromus typicus | reverse complement strand
AAAATTTTGGTCCTATCCAAATGCCTTTCAAAGTGGAAATGCCATTTAAAAAACTCTACATAGAGATTTTTAGACACACTTTATATTCTTTCCTTCATATTTAAATCTACTACCCCCATCCTGACAACACTTGTTGTATTTGAACTTGAAAAAATTGCTAAACTAATAAGTAAAAAATAATATCTCTTAACTTGGCAGTTCATCCTTTGATTACTAGTGAAGCAGAATGTCACTTCTACCATGATTCCTGACCTCTGTATCTCTCTCCTGTGCATTGCCTGCTGGTATTCTTTGTCTCTTTCCTCCTCTCTTACTTTTTTCATGCAGAGGATGGAACCCAGGACATTGCACCTGTTAGACAAGCACTCACCATTGAGCCACATGCCTGGCCTCCTTTGTCCGTTTCCTATTAACTGCTTTAGTTTTTTTCCATTGATTTCTAAGAGTTCTTTCTTCTGGATCCTAATCCTTTATCTCGGCTTAGGAGATAATGCTAGTCAGACTTATTAAGCTTTACATTTATGGCTTTTGACTTTTACGCTTTGTCTAAAAACAGCCCTTACTCCCACTGGACAATGCGGCCTCCAAAGGTATCGTGGTTTTTGGTATGGTTATTTATTTTTTGCTTTTAGGACTTTAATCCACTAGACCTTTCTCCTTATTGATAGTGTAAGCTAAGGCTCTAATCCCTTTTTCCAAATAGAAGACAACTGTCCCAGGATCACTTATTAAACTGTATATAGTTCCTTCAAGCATTTGGTATTGTATTTTATTTAGACAAATAAATGAATTCCATGGCTGACTTTGCTGAAACATTTCAAATGCAGCTCTTTCTGGTACCAGTGTCACATCATTTTAGGACTATCTCTCTAATTCTGATAAAATTCTGAATCTTGTAGAAGAAAAATATAATTTCTAATATTTATCTTAATAATTTATGTACAGTTGCTCCTCCGTGGTAATTTCAGAATCAGTTTGTAAAATTCCATGAAGAAAATCCTATTGAATTGCTATTGATATAACATTGACTGTAAACTTTATTTGAGGCAAATTTATTTTATTTTCCAACTACTTTTTACACTCTTTATTTGCTTAAACCTTTTTTTTGAGACAGGGTCTCACTTTAGTAGTTCAGGCTGGCCTTCAGCTCACTATGTAACTCAGCCAAGCCTCGAACTCACAGAAATCCTCCTGCCTCTGCTTCCCAAGTGCAGGAATTACAGGCATGAGCCACCACACCTGGCACTGTGGTATGTGGTGCTGATTGCTGATGGGCGTGAGTCACCACACCCAGCATTGTTGTATGTTCCTGGGGACCTTGTGCTTACTAGGCAGATGCCAGAACCACTGAGCTAAGTCCCTAGCTCAAACCTTTTTTGTTTTGTAGTATGGGAACTGAACCCAGGGCCTTTACGCTGAGCTATATCCCTAGCCCCTTTAAATTTTTTATGTTGAGACAGGGCCTCGCTACATTGCCCAGGCTGGGCTGGAATGTGCATTCCTCCTGTGTCAGCCTCCCAGAGCGCTGGGATTACAGATGTGTGTCATCATGGATGAATTTGCTGAAACATTTTAAATGCATTTTTAATTGCATTCAAGTAAGAAAATATAGCTTTCAGCCATCAATTGCTCATGACCACTTACTTTATGTCTACTGTACTAGGTGTTGAAGTCCATCAATGATGATGACACAGAAATATTCTCTGCCCTCGTGAAATTTAAACTTTTTTTTGAGACAGAGTCTCGCTTTGTAGCTCAGGCTGGCCCTGAACTTACTATGTAGCCCAGGCTGACCTCGAACTCACAGCAGTCCTCCTGCCTCTGCCTCCCGAGTGCTGGGATTATAGGCATGAGCCACCATGCCCCGCACTGTGGTATGTGGTACTGATTGCTGGTGGTCATGTACCCAGTATTTTTGTATGTGGTTACTGGGGATCAAACCCGGGTCCTTGCTCCTGCAAGACAGGCGTCGGAACCACTGAGCTAAATCCCTGGCCTGCAATTAAAACTTTTTATCGTTTGAAAGTTAACATTTCCTTACTGAGCTAGAAAAATGATTACTTTTTTAAATGCTAAGAGAAACATGTTAAGATTATGTATTCTATATTTCTAGATTACAGATTTTTAAATAGATCTAGTAAATAGCCTTTTTAATGAAATTATTCATATTTCTCATATTTTCATTTCTTTTTGCCTAGTTGACTTGACAAAGACTAAGCAGTGCAATAATATTAAGGTATCCCATTAACTTTGTGATCTTGCCAAATTTATCTTGGTATTCCTAATAGCTTTTGCTTGTATATTGCTTTTTTAAAAATACCATTTATTAGCTTTCTTAATATAGAAAATGTTAAAGAATGTCCTGTGATCCTGTCGTCAACATAGTCTTTACTTCCAACACATGCACACACACGCACACACACACACACACACACACACACACACACACAGGAAAAGTGTTTCTAAAAACAAAACTCAAAGACTCACATTTCCTGCTCCACTATCTAGTATAGTTCAGATCTTGGATGCTTCCTCGATGCCTGTTTTCTAAAGATTTGGTTTCCAGAGGGTCTTATTGGGGGGCGGTAGGAACTTTAAGGGGTGGGACCAAAAGGGAAGTCTTTGGGTCATTGGGAGCAGGGCCAAAAGGAGCTTGTGGGGCCCAGATCCCTTCCTCTTTCTCTCTTTTCTCCCTGCTTATGAGGAGAGTAGTTTTGTTCCAAAATGTGCACCCAACACTGGGTGCTATCTAGCCACAAGCACAGAGCAACAGGGCCAATTGGTCCTGGACTAGAAATCTACAAACCCATGAGCCAAAGTTACCTTTTCTCTTTATAAACCTCAGGAATTGGGTATAATGACAGAAAGCTGATTAACACTGTCCCTCTCCAAAATATTGCCATGGCTAACAATTTGGCAAGTTTCATCGACGGTGACCTTCCCTCCTGCTAGCATTATTTTACAGAACCTCTTCTTTCTGGGAGCTCAGTGATAAGCTGAGTCCAGGCTCTGTCTGAAGACACGGCTGTCTTGAAGTGGGTTTTCAGAGCTGTGGCCTTGTTTCCATTCCCAATGCTTCTTGCTTGGAAGGAATTGAACTGCTCAGGGCTGGGGCATCTGCCTTCTAGAACAGTTCTCTTGTGCATTTATGCACACTCGGATCCATAGGGGTGTGGACAGAAAGCCGATACCAGTTCAATTATAGAGCTTCGGTGCGTGCCTGGATTTGGCTTTTCTAAAAAGTTAACCAGGCTGCTGATCCATCGGCCGTGATTTCATCCAGCAATGATCTGTCCTTTAACTTGGTTGTACTTTGCAACATCTTGGGGAGTTTTATAAGACATAAGTGCCCAGGTACCATTCCAAGAAATTCTGATTTACTTGATGTAAATTGCTCACAGATTGTAGACTTACAACAGGACGTTCCCAGGCAACTCCAGTAGGCTGCCAACTCCAAGAACCGTGATGCCAGAGTGGCTTTTGCATCACAGTTACTCCCAGAAGATGGCCGGGCTGATGCTACAATGGAGGTTTCTGTCATCTGCACTTGGCCCCGAGTGAGGACCACAACCTCTGTCATACACCTCTCGGAGTAGACTTTCCTTTGCCTTGACATGTTTCTGGCCTCATAGAAAGTTTTGCTTTTTTTTTTTTTTCCTGCACCATGGGGATGTCCCTACAGCCTTGTCCACTACTCTTCACTTTTTCCTTTTAGGAAGATAGTCTTTGTCATGTGGTATCTTCCAGAGTGAAAATACTCGAATAGTTCTGGATATGTTGAGAACATTCCCAAGCCAGCACATCCTGACCCCTCTCCACTTCCTACGTGAATCACCTAGGCTGCCTGGCTCCCTTTGCTACTGTCCTGCCTGCTCCCATTTCACCTGCTTTATCTCTGTGGCGTTTTCCCTTGGGAAAATAAAAGTGGTTCTCAAAGTAGGTTCCATGGGCAGCAGCCTCAGTGGCTGGACTTGGTTAGAAATTCAAAATTCTCAAGCTCCATCAGTTACTGACTCAGAACTCTGGATGAGAGATGGGTGTTCACGGGGCCCTGCAGGCGCCATGAGAGCCCTGCTGTGAGCATCAGAGCTGGCCGATTTGATTTGGGGCTGTGTCTGAGATCACTATGTTGAGACATCCTACTGTGACCCAAAGGTGCAGCCAGGGGATGACCCACCGCTTTGGAGTCTTTGCCCCTCAGGCTCCTCAAGCCGATGCTCAGGGGCCAAGTGCCACCTTGGCCCCCAGCTGCGATGGTTCCATCTGCCTGAAACTCACTTCGTGGTGATCCTGGTGTTTTATGCTGACCTGCTTCCTCTCTCGCAAAGTGGTCTGATTTTCTATAACTGACTTGTGTGTTTCCTTTCCTAAGGGGAGAGCCCCACTCGCTCCAGTGATTGCTGTGCCTGTGATGGTGTGTATGGTTCCCTTGGGAGAGTTATGGTACTCTCTGAGATCTTGCTGCTTTTCCTCTGGTACATTTCTGTGGCCCTTCATCATTTCTGATATGGAAACAGTAAGCCAGGGCACCTTCTCTAATGCCGTGTCTACATGTCCCTTTACACATCCTTCTTTCTTCTGAGTCCCTTTTGCCATTTCACATCTGTCCAAGTCTCTTCTGGGAACCCCAATCTGTCTCTTAGGACTTTTTTTTCCCCCTCCAGCCTTATAAGGTTAATTTCATTTCTTTCTTTTTTCCCCAGTTTCCTGTTCTGTGACATATTTCTTCTCCAGGGACCAGGATCTTCTGGACAATTTATTTCTCAGAGGCAGTGACCAAGGGTCACTGTGGCCAAGGACCAGGACCAAACCCTGTGATTTCTGATTTCCAATGATGTGCTTGAGTTTCGTCTCTGAGAACCTAAGAAGGCAGCGCATCTCTTCATATCAGATTTCCTTTTTCCCTTTAATCAGTCCACTGATGAAATATGCTCTTCTTGGAGTGAAGCGCTGAGCTGAATCTCTAACACCCAAGGCTCTGATGTTTCCAGAGCCACCTGTACATTAAGTGGTGGGGTATTGACCCATACACCCTGCAGAGAAACCATACAAATGCACAGCCTCCCTTAGCACCAAATGTAGTGCAAGATGAATAAAGAAAGGCCTGAATTTGGCAGCCTGCCGAGCCTTGTGGTGCAAAGCCATGCATGGTATTGTGCGGCACAGGACTCAAGTATAACAGGAATTTTCCCAAAAAATAAGAACATTGAGTAAGTTTTTCTGTTCTTAATGTCTAAAATGTGCATGTGAGAGGCTGAACAATGGTCCCCCAAAGGTGTCCGTGTTTTGGTCTCTGGAACTTATGGTTATGTTACTAAATATAAGGGACAGCACAGGAGTGGTTAAGGATCTTGAGACAAGGAGGTTGTGCTTGATTATCATAGTCATCACCTAAATGTCATCACCAGAGTCCTTATAAGGAGGAAGAAGGAGATTCACAATGGGGGAAATTTGGTACAACTATAGCTGGGAGAGAAACGAAAGATGGCTTTGAAGACGGAAGCGGGAGCTACCAGGTAAGGAAGGCAGAGGGTTTCTAGAAGCTGGAAAATGTCAGGAAACAGATCTTCTGGATCCTCTAAGGGATCACAGCTATGATCTTGACTCAGAGAAATCTATTTTGGGCCTTTAACCCCTAGAGCTATAGGCCAAAATACTGAAGTTGTGTTAAACCACTCAGTGGGTGGTAATTTGTTAGAATAGCAATGAGAAACTAAGAGTCTGTATATAGTTAAACTTTGCTCTCCCTGTAACCAAAGTGCCCTCCCTCCAGTGCCTATCCACAGAGGTCCATGGCCTGCTGGCTTCTCAAGGGTCAAATGGCGGCCTTTATCCTGCAGCTGGGCTGTTCTAGTGTTGCTCACTTTGTTGAAGTTATTATTGTACAAAAGATAGGAACATCCCGGTAAAAGAAGACACAATGACCTCAACCCACCCAAAGTCTCAGCCCTGAAATACACACCTGTTCTCCATACTCCTCTCCTAACCCACCAGCTACCCAGGCCAGTGTAGTGGAAATGAACACTCCTCTTGATGAGTAGACTGGGCTTTTGCATTAGCCGCCTTTTTGTTGCTATGACAAAATAACTTAAAAGAAGAGAAGTTTATTTTGACTCATGGTCTCAGAGATTTCAGCCCATGGCCTGCTGGCTCCATTGCTTTAGGTCTTTGGAGAAGCAGAACTATCATGGCAGAGGAAAGCAGCTCACATTAAGAGAGCAAGCAAACAGAAAAACAGGAAAACAGACCCAGAGGAAGGGCCTGCCTATGCCCAGCCTCCCAAAGCACACCCCAAGGGACTTGCTTCCTAGTTGTCCCCATATTCTCACAGTCCATTCAGTGAATGAGCTCATAAATGGATGGAATTATCAATGACCTCAGCACTTTCATGATCTAGTCACCACTTGACTTAGTTGCTTTTGTGACAAAATACCCAACACCCATAGTTAAAGCAGGAAAGGTTTATTTAGCTCACAGTTTGCAGAAGTTTTAGCTCAGCTAGGCAAGGTACCATCGCAGAGGAGGAACAGTTCGTGCTGGGCAGAACGTAGCAAAGCAACAAGGGATGACAACAGCTCTTTCTACCCCTGACATCTTAGCCAGGCTACTTAACGTGGGCAGCGCTTACCCCTTCAGTCCTAGTGCCCTTGATCCTAATATTGCACATCATGAATCAATCCTAGTGTCCCCTACTCTAGATCCAGCCATCTTTGAATAACCTACACCTATGATTCCATGAGGCTTTCAGAGGCCGTCTAGATACAAGCCATAAAATTCTACACCTGGTTCCCAAAGACTCATGGACATCCCTTTATCCAAAAGGCATTTATTCCATCTCTAAGAATTGCTAAAGTCTTAACCATTTCAGCATTGCTAAAAATTCCAAGTCCAAAGTCTCCTCTGAGATTGAAGGCAACTTCTTAGCTGCAAGCCCCTGTACAAATGAAAAGAAAATCAAACACTTCCAGCACTCAATGGCACAGGGTAAATATTACCATTCCATTCCAAACAGGGAGATAGTAAGGAATGGGAACAAAGCAAGACCAAAATTCAGCAGGGCAAACATTAAATTCCACAGTTCTACATCCAGTATTCCAGGTAATCTGTGGCAAGTTGTGAACTCCAGAGGGTTTGGGCGGTCCCACCCCTAGGGCACTTTTGGTGGCCATAGCTCCTAACTCTTCTTTCTCTGGCTGGCTTGACTCACTCCTTGCAGCTTTCCTTGGATGGTCCACATTCCTGTTTTCTCCAACCTTCGGGGGTCTCCACCGTTCTTTTGGCTTCACACTCACAGCTTCACACACTGTCTTCTCAGGGGCCCACTGCCTGGCCTCAAGGCTTTCTTCTGAAATAGATGAAAGCTTTTCTAACCCCATAACTCTTGCATTCTGCATGTACCTAAAACCACACTCCACGGATGATGCCAGTGTCTAATACCAGCTTGAGCAGTATCCAGTCTTCCTTTTCTTTTGGCTTTAGGGGGTCCAGTTCCTATAAATCAAATCTTATGGGACAACTTCTCTAGGCCTCTACCATTGTGAAACATGGTGCTCTGGGGATCTCTTCTTATAGCACAAACTTTCACTTTTGCAGTTTTGAGTTGCAAAGGGTGAAGTCCTGATGCTTTCTGTAATGGCCTCAGGCCACCTTTTCTCTTCTCCTTGATTCCTTCTCAGAAAGACAGATCTCCTCTGCTTTATCTTTGCAGTCTACAGCTTTACTGGAGCTTCTGTTTTGGCCAAATTCAAAACATTTTAAATCATTATGCTGGGCTTTTTGTCCTTGATTCTCAAGGTCAATCTGGCTAAAATACCCCAAGAGTAGCCATGCCATGACCTCGACACTAGACTGCCTGGAATTTCTTCTGCAGGATTAGTCTTCCACCCTGAATCTCAGGCAAAGTTTCTGGACACAAGCAAAATTCAGACAAACTTTCTGCCAAGCCATAACACATGTTATCTGAGGTCCAAGAGCCAATACATCCCTTCTTCCCAGAAGGAACATTCCAACCTTGGTCTTTCCTGATATCGTTTCTGTCAACGTTCTGGTCTTCTGAGCTCTGACCAGAATTTCCCATCCAGTACAGCATGAGGTGTTCCAGCTCTATTTTTTTCAGTCAGCACTTATGTAACTTTCCAAACTCTTTCCCCAAGCCAGCTCCAGAGGCTCCTAAACCACATGATTAGGTAGAGTCACACTTTTCTGGAGTCCCCTCTGAACACTGCTGCATTGAACACCAAGCTCACATTATCAATGAGTTAACTGAGACTCAGAGAACCAAAGCCATTTGCAACACTACAAAAATAATTTTAGGTTGCCCACAAATTGACTCAGCAGGCATTTGTTCTACTGTGTTCTTGAGTTCACCTCATGTGCCCTTTCCTCCAGAAACACTCGCAGCCTGGTAGTTAATTGCCACTGAGTGCTGTAGGGAGGGAATCTCTCATTTGCTGGGGAGCCTCCTGCTGATCTTCTTGGCCTTCAGCATCATGCACTCAGGTGGAACTCTGCCAATCAGGAAAGCGAAGCTGAGAGCAAGTCATCACTCCCACCCATTGGTCCTGGATAATTCAGCCCTGGAGACTGCAGCTGGAAACCAAGCCTTGTTTTAGAAAAATAGATCTGAGCTCAATACGATGGCTCATACCTGTAATGCCAGAGGCTGAGTCAGGAAGGTGGCAAATTCAAAGGTAGTCTGGGCAATTTAGTGAGTCATTATCTCAAAAATAATAAAAAGGATTAAGGATATCACACAATAGCAGAGTATTTGCTTAGCATGCATGACTCCCTCAGTTTAATCTCCAGTACTAAACACACACACACACACACACACACACACACACACACACACACACAATCTGACATTGTCCCTCTTCTACTGAAAACTCCCTACATAGAAAAGTTCCAGGTGTTGAAGATGGCCTCTGAGGCCTTGTGTATCTAGTGTCCAGTACTCTGCTAGTCTTATTCAAACCACCTTCAAATGTGTTTTTTCTATTGAATTTTAAAATATTTGTCAAAGTACATGCATGTGGCTTTAGGAAGTCAAAGAGCATAAAAGTCACAACAAAACAATAGTTCCTACTACATCTTTCATTTTCCTTCCCATGAAACAACCATCATGATAGTTTAAATGAAAGTCCCCTAAATGCCTACATGTGAAAGTCTGGTCCCCAGGCCGGTGGTGGTGGGACGGGCTGTGGAGCTCTGAGAGGTGAGACCTGGTGTGAGTCCTTAGGTCTTTGGAGGCGGTCCCCTAACTGGGGACTGTGGAGTCCCAGCTGATCTCCCTCTGTCTCCTCCTGGCTCATGATGTGAGTGATTTGCTTCTGCATATGCTTCTTCCAGGATGTGCTGCCTTTGCCAGAGGCTCAGAGAGGAATGAAGCCATCTGTTTTTCAACTCAAACTTCCAGAGTCATTCACTGAATAAACCTCTTTCTATAAGTTAATTGCCTCTGGTATTTCATTATAGTTACAGAAAGTTGACTGATACAACTATTTTCAACTTTGAGTGGTCTTTTCTGCTACTTATTTTCACATTTCAAACTAATTCTTTACTGGGCCGAGGATTTAGCTTAGTGGCACTGCTGCCTGTCTTGCATGTGAAAAATCATGAGTTTGGTCCCCAGTACCACACTCAAAAAAGTGTGGACACACAAACAACCATTCATACTGCTTGTTCCACATTTTACCAGAAAAATCTATTGAACTTTTAGTAAGAAGGATAAGGATTTCATTCTCATACCATACCAACTTCTTTCCAACAGTTACAATTTTTTTCAGAAGTTGATATTTATATAACTAAGACTATGTAAACATTGACTGTCACTATGCCATACGATACATTATTTATACATTCTTTTTTGATTTTTTGGGTTTTTTGGTACTAGGGATCGAACTCAGCACCTTGTACATGCCAGGCAGGCTTGGTGCTACTGAGCTACATCCCCAGCCCTAGTAGATTCCTTTTTCGTTCAACTTTTGTTTTTTTTTTTTCCAGTATTAATAATCACTTTGCTTTTTCATTTGGCTTAATATTTCATCCACATTCTTCCTTTATTTCTCTGTTAGATCTCATTTTTTGGGTCCTGTGCCTATTGTATGTCTTTCAGAAGCAACTCGAGAAAGGATAGATATAATCTAACTTTATTTTTATCTTGTATGTCTGTGAGTGTGATTATTCTGCATATACAATCAACTGACAAGTAGGTAAAGTCAGAATTGTTGGATGGAAATAGTTTTCCCTTGGAATTTTGTGTCTCCTTTATTTTCTAGCTTCCAAGTTTGCTGTTGTAAAGTTCACTACTCTTCTGCTTTCCAATTCCAATTCTTTGTATGCAGCTTTTGTCTTTTCTGAAAGATTCTAGGATCTTCTGGTTATTACTGGTACTCTGAAATATCCTAACAGCCTACCTAAGGATGGTCCTTTACCTTGGGGTAGAATGTGCCTTTTGAATCTAGAAATTTCTGTCCTTGGATTTCGGCACAATGTGTTTTGGTATTGCTTTTGAGAATATCCTTTCTGTTTTCTCTTCCCCTTTTCTAGAACATGTTTTGAATTATTTTAGATCTCCCGAATTTTTCTTTTTCTTTTTCTTATCTTCCTATTAGTTGGATTTCCTAGGTTAATTCTCTAATTTGCTCATAGTATTTTTTCTCATTTCTTAAAAATATTATCTTTATCTTTTTATTTTAACTTCTGGGTTCTCTATCTTCTGACTCTTTTAAATACTCTCAACATTCTTAAGCCTGTCTTTTTATTTTTTTTTTTTAATACCTGCTTGCATCATATGATTACATTCCTTGTGGTTGGCTGGTACACACACAGCACATATTAATACTTTTTTCAGCCTCTTTCTTCTCTTCTCTTTCCATCCTTCAATCTCTTCCCATTTGAAAACATCTATTTCTCTACTTCCTATTACCTACCTTTTATTTTGCTCTATATATTTTGGGTTTCTCATATAAGAGATATTTAAGCTTGTTTGACTGATTTATTCACTCACCAATATAGTTTCAAGGTGCTTCCATTTTCCTACAAATAAGTTTATCCTTATTTATAGCAGAGTATTATGCCATTGTGTGTAAATAACACATTTCCTTTATCCATTTATCTGTTGATGGACAGTCAGGCAGCTTTCAAGATTTAGCTATTATGAATTGTGCTGCTATAAACATGAGTATATGGGTAATTGTAATATGATGTCTTTCCCCTTTGGAAAAATACTAGAATAACAGGGTCAAATGGAATTTCTACTTTTAATTTCTTAAGGAATCTCTATTCTGATTTCCACAGTGGTTGTACTAGCTCACATTCCTACCAACAAAGTTGAAGGGTTCCTTTTCCTTCCAACCTCATCAACATTTGTTATTATTTGATTTCTTGATGATGCCCATCCTTCCGTGGTAAAATGGAACTTTGGTAATCTAATTATTGTAATCTTATTTTGTGGCTTCTGTGTCTTCTCTTGTCTTTCAGAGGATATTATTTATAGGTATTTATTTAAACGTATTGGGCATTATCTCTCCTGGTTGCTTTTTTTCTATTTCCCTAAATCTTTGGTTTCTGTCTTTTATAGGTTATCCTGTTCCCTTTTCCCCACCCAGAACATAGTCAATCCTCTTAGGGCTTTCTACCCGGCTCCCCGGGACACAGCACACGTGTCTCTGCTTATAGCCACTCTCCCGGATGGACTCCCTCTGTGCTGAGTCCCTTGTCTGCTTCCAACTGCGATGGCCGCAGCTCCACAAGCCAGAGCAGCCTCCTCGGGACCTTCTGTGACGCACTGCCTTCCCCCTCAGCCTCAGGAGGTCTGCAGTAAGCAGGCGGAGGGAGCAAGGCTTCCTTCCCAGAGCTGGCTGCGCCTGGTTGGGGGCCTTCCCAGGCCGACCTGTCACCTCACCCACTCTGAGGCCACACGGCTGTGGCCCTGAGGAACTGAGCTCGCCCCTGCATCCCTCGTGACGGCCACCACAAAGAAGAGGTCAGCTGCAACGAGGCTTCCTTTGTTCTCTCAGCCTCCCTCTCCTCCGGGGTTTTAGTTACGCTGTCTTTCTCTGTCTCTGTTACTCCGACTGTGTCTGCCTTTGTCTCCCACTCTGTGTCCGGGCCTCTGCTTCATCCTCCCTCCTTCTCTCTCCCTCCTGCCTCCTCGTCTCCCTCTCTTTCTCTGTCTCCATCTCCCTCCCCATCCACCCACCTCATTTTCCCTTTGTCTTTCTGTGAGTCCCTCCGGTACCCTCTGGAGCTCAGGTTGTGAGGACGCCTCTTTCCCTCCCTGTCACCCTCACACCTCGGGGCCTGTGTGTGCCCTTCTCGCCTCTCTTCAGGTGCATGGCTGGTGCAGGTTTCCTGCGCTGGGGCCCAGGTGTGGCGTGGCCCAGTGGCTGCCGGACCGCCTGCTGTCTAACACTCTTGTAAGGTTACTATTTATCTAGTGCAACCAAAGTTGGCACACACATCTGGTGCCTGGTACTTAGCGCAATTATTTATGATTTCCACCAAGATTTAAAAGCTCATCGCCGGCCTTGTAATGCAGTAACTGATTGTGCTGCTAATGTAATTAAGAAAAGATTATGATGTCCACGTGGCGTACCAGATGGTGGCATTCATAGCAATCGCGTGCACAACTGGCAGGCAACCGCACAAGGGCAGCCGAGCGGAGGCAGCTGGAGACCAGCGTCCTCCTCCTCCCGTCACTGGGAAAGGCAGAGAGCTGGGGCTGGAGCTGGGGGCTCAGAAGGGTGTTGAGGGAGGAGGGTGGAGGGAGGGCTGAGGAGGGTTCAGTACCTCGGATCCGCAGCTCCTTTGTCAGATTCTTTGTTTCCGCTCCCCCATGTACGCACACACTGGTAATTTTGGCTCACACACAGACACACAAAGGCACACAGGGACACAGATCCACACTTAGACTCATACAAAGAAGAGACTCTTTCCTTTACTTATGCAAAAACTTTGATGAAGTTCCTCATTGTGCTAAGCGCTGGAAATACATTCATCGGCAGAACGCAACCACAATCCCCTTCCTTGTGAAGCTCAATGGACTAGAGAAGGAAAAAGCAGTAGATCAGGTAACTACAGGAATAAGTGTAAAATCAAGTTTCAGTCAGTGTTACAAACAAGAGGTGGGTGGTATGATGAGGGCTTCTCTGGAATACTCGGCCTGGACAGGGAATTCTGGGACAGAGTCTCTTGGGAAGTGACAACCAGAGAGTGATCTGAGGAGTAAGCACTGACAGTTACAAAAGAAGGGTGTGGATGTCAGCGACAGAACCTGTGCCAAGGCCCTGAGGTTAGAGGGACCATGACAAATACATGAGTCCAACACAAGGGCAGTGGGCAAAGCAAACTTGAAGCGTAAAAACTAAACTGACTGGCAAGACTTTTAATAAAGCTGTATTAATTAGTTCCATTGAGGTACTGACAAAAGAACAGATACAATAACCAGTGAAGCCAAGGACACTCACACAACAGACCAAACATAGCTCATAATTATTTAATTATGATAGAGATATCACAATAGTCCAATGGGATAGATGTAGTTGTTTCAATTAAATTATGCTGAGACAGTTGGATATCCACAGGAAATAACTGTATATCAATCCCTACCTCACATCACACAAATGTCAATCAGATGATTTGTGGAACTGAAAATAAAAGTAGAATAATAGCACCAGTAGAGCAAAACAAAGAAGGAAGTCCTATGGCAACAGAATAGGCAAATCTGTCTTAAGCAGGTGACAAAAGGCCAATCATATAAGAAAAAATCCAAAAAATGCACATATCAAAATCAAGAATGTCTGTTCCTAAAAGTTACCAACAAGATAGCAAAAACCTAACTATAGGAGTGGGAAAAGATGTTAACAATTCGTGTATTTAACAAAAACCTTGCATTCACAAGAGATAAAAATGTCTAAAAATCAATGAGAAAAAGACAGACCAATCTTTTTTTAAATTGGGGAAAAAAGCTTTAACAGACATCTCACAAAAAATTTTCAAAAGGTCATTAAACAGATGACAAAGCATTGAATTTTAGCAGTCCTTAAAGAAATGTAAATACAACAATGGAGGATGAACACCACTGTGGAATCTCGAAGACGCTTAGCTTCAAAAATTCCACATTCTAAAGAAAATAAGAATAGCAGATGGAATTTAAAACAATGGCATTGTCCGAAAGCTGGCAAATGAAGCCATCTGTCCCGATTCCCCCAGCTCTTCTCCTACACAGAGAATGTCAGCACCCCAGCATCTAGACAGCCAGGAAACCAAGGACTTCTCTTTGGAAAATGCCCAGGTAAAAAGGCTCCTGCATCCTAACCCTGCCTCATTTGAGATCTTGGCTCAGACACCCCAAAGCCCTATCTCTGTAGGACTCCCAGTCCACTTACGATTGTCTCCCATTTAAATATGAACAGATAACTAAGGTAAAATAAAGAAATCATTATGTATAAGCAAAACCATGACCCCAGAGGAAGTAAAGATAATACAAAAAGTAGGAAAATATTTCAAAGTAATTAAACTGATAGCTCAGAAAAATTAAAGAACAGAACTTCAAGTCCAAACTACTACCTGTGTGTATGTGTGTGTGTGTGTGTGTGTGTGTGTGTGTGTGTGTGTGTGTGAAACAATGAAAAAGATTTCTGAGAAATTAAACTAAATTGCTAAAATGAAATGTTCACTGTAATGAAAGGATTCTCTCTTAACATAAGACCAAAAGTTTTAAGGTAAAAAAAAAAATAAGAAAATAACAAGTATTAATTTAGAGGTTTTAATAGTTGGCTAGCGGTAGTTCTAGAAAAATATTAATTTAAAAATAAGAGTGAGATGAAGTATTGATAAAGACATAATGCAAGAAAATTTCTTATGCCTAAAAAATAGAAGGCTCCAGAATAGGTAGAACCACTGAATGTTCAACAAAAAATGAATGCAAAATGATCCACATAGATACTGTCATAAAGTGTTGAAAAATCGGAAATAAAGAGGCAGTTTTAAAAGCTTCAAGAATAAAAAATACGTTTCATATGAAGGATTCAGTGCCAAAATGGCATCAATTTTCTCAATAGTTGTACTAGATGTAATATTTTCAATATCATCAGAATTCTGAGGGAAAAAACTTTTAATTAGAATTTATATGCCAAAGAAACATCCTGATAAATTTGAGGTTACAAGAAAGATAGTTTCAGAAAATTTAGCTCCACTCTACCTTTGGTAGCAAAAATTGCTTGAGGATGTACTTCAGCAAAATGAGGGCATAAACGAAATCATAATACACAGGAAACAGTGATCCAACCCAGAAAAATAGCAGAGAAATTCCAAAGGAGAAGTGGTACAGCAGATCTTAAAAAAAAAAAACAGCCCACCTTGGAAATAGAGTGTTCTGGAAAGGGAAGACACAATTAAATACAAAACTGAACGCAAAGGCTAGAGTAAATGAAGTTGCGATAAAAGCAAATAGCATAAAGGGAAATGGCAGGCAGAAATTCCAGGGGGAAGTGGTAGTCACAAAAGAAACACAGACACAGTACTACTTGGTTCTGCAATGAATGATATTTTAATCATGTTTTGTGAGCTAAATATTCATCTATCACAGAAGAAATGCAATGAATACTGTATAAGTTACATAAATGAAGAATCAGAAACTGTATAAAGTGTGGCTAAAGGGATAGATAGTGACCTCTTAGACTAGAGGATTGGGGTGAAAATAAGGTGGAGATGTATCACTTTTAACTAGTGTATGTATTTTTATATAGTTTTTATGTTGTGGTGTCATTCTGGCTACAGAGTAAAAATTTGATTGAAAGTCAAGAACAGACACAAGAAAACTGGTTAAGCAAATCCTGTCACAGCAGTGCAGTCCGTTTACTGGACTGGATTCATGGCAATAGACATGGGGACGAGAGGGTTGATCAAACATTATTAGAAAATCAAGCCTTGCGAATGGATTGGATGAAGGCATACTGAGAATGCTGCGGATCCATGCATGATGCCTAGTTTCCTGCTTACATCTTTAGATGGATCATGGAGCTACACACTGAGAATTTGGACCAAGAAACTGGCTATGAGAAGAAAGGAGTGAATTTAGTTGGAGTCGTCTGCTTTGGAGACAGAGAAGAAATGATAAATTATAAATATGGCTCTGAGTCAGGCCAAATACTCAGGGACATGGGGTAATAAAAGCAGACGAGATCTCTCTGAGACGAGCAGAGCAGATGAGCGCGCCTGAGAGACGATGTTCACAGTTTAAGGTCAGCGCGTGGTCTTGCTGCACTGAGCACACAGGCCCAGACTGGCACGGATAGAAAGTCACCCATTTTGGTGCACATGTGTCTTAGGTAAATGCTGAAATCCTAGGTAATATATGTATTTCAGATGCTTATACAAGTTCATATCTAACATACACGGAAGTATATTTGTGTGTATCTGCATCTATGTGAAAAAGGAGAAAATAGTCTGAAATTAAATAAATCAGAATTTGATGATTGAAATGGTTGCTACCAGTTAGAATTTCATTGCCTGAAGAATGTTTCTAATGTGAATATACTACTATTTTTCATTTTTAAAAAGTTAAATTTTTAGATATACAAATAGTATTAAAAATGTGATGACATATGAAACTACCAATCAGTTTAAGGTATGCATTATAATGTGTGTTACTTTTATGAGCATAACAATTGCTTTTAATTATTTCTATTAATGTGTCTCTGATTATCTAAACAAGACAGAAATGCATAAAATAAAGTTTCTAATCCACCTTAATTTTCATTGAATTATGAGATTTTGGGGAGAAATTTAAAATATAATGTGAAGAAATGAAAAATAAATACATTTTTGTATGGACAACTTTGGTATAAATATGTCTATTCTTCTAACATTAATGTATACATTTAATACAATTCCAAAATGTAGTAGTATTTTTAACTGGATAAAATGATCATAAAATTATGTGAAACAATAAATGTCTAAGAATGACTCGGTTTGCCTTGCAGACATTAAAATATACTCTAAAGCTACTAAATTAAATAGGTTGGTACTGGCATAGAATTACTGGATTTACAGAAAATTTGGAACAAAAAAAAGCCCAGAAATGCATGCTAGATGAGAATTCAATACACAATAAACCTTTTATCTCTGTAAGAAAAAAGATTAATCAATTGATGCTATAAAAGAGCAGCTGCCCCTTTGTAAGGAAATGAAATTGGACCCTTGTTTCATCCCATAAAAATTAAATTCTAATGGATTAATAAGTCTCCAATGTCAAAATAAAACATTAATCCTTTGGAGAAATTGTTGGCATTTATGTGAGGTATGTATATTCTGGCGATGAAGAGGATTTTTTTAACCTATGGGAGGAAACCTAGACTCTATCAAGAAATCCTCATTCTGCATAAGATGTAACCTCTTTTGGCTGATTTTTTATTTATGATATTTTCTTTCATTCTAGAATTCCCATTTGCTTATTGTTCTAGTTTATTTCTCTGCTATGATTTGGTAGTATAATTAGCCATTACTACCATACTACCATACTAGTCTTTGTGTCTTCAGCACAGCTATAAAATATTTGCATTTTAATTCTAACACTCAAGTCACCTTCAGATGAATCTCCTGTGATAGCCTCTTCTATTAATCATGTCTCACACTTCTGCTCTTCTTCATGTGTCTAATAATTTTGGAGTGTATCCTGGACAATGTCAAAGGTAAGTTGTCGAGACTCTGGATTTTACTATGCTCCTCTGCAAAAGTGTTGAGTTTTTTATTTTAATAGGGAGTTAATGGGCCAAACTTGACCTGTGGATGGTAGACAGTCATTGTACATAGAATCCAGTATTAGGATTCTGGGAGTTTTCCAGATGAATTTGCAGATCAGAAAACAACCAGAAGTGTCGATAGTGTCCACAGGCAGAATGTAGAACACTCGCTCCACGGATCTTTTGCTCCTGAGATTTCTCCCATTTACTTTCCCACTTCTGCAAAAGTCTCCGATTCTGCTCTCTGATTCCTCAACAAGCCACACGGCAGATTCTTTGCAAGTTTAAGCCAGTTCACATGGCACTGCCTGGGAACTCCTCATAGACACACAAACATATAGATAGGAAACTCATTCAGTGTTGCTCACTTCTTGCAAGTGTCGGTCTCTCCATTTTTCTGCCTGGTTAGTGTAATCGCCTTTCTTCTTGGTGGTACACAGCCCCTGACATGCACATGCACAGCTCAAGAGAGAGGTTTAATCTGAGTCATGGTTTGGGGGAGTCAGCCCATGGTTTGTTTGGGGGGATTCCCGGCAGGGGCACCATGTGGAAGAGTGTGGTGGAGGGAAGCAGCCAAGAAGCAGACAGAGGGGAGGGGCTGGAGGAGGAAAATCCTCGCCACAGGCAGGCCCCCTGATACAGCTTTTCCAATCTGGCCCTCTCCTAATACATTTAGCTACAAATTCATTGAAAGGTCGATCCCTCACGATCCAATTATCTCTCAAAAGTCCTGCCTCTGCACACATAAAAGTTTGGGGGGACACTCTACATCTAAACCATAACACTAGTTCAGATCATTTTAGTGCCTTCCCAAAGATTTTAAGTGTTTTTTCCGGATTTCATTATCTATAAGAGATATTGTCTTTTACCAGGTAAATATTATGACTAGAAGTAGAAGCCAGTACCTAAAATTTAAAATATTTTAAAGTTTCATAAACAAAGTTAAAAAACAAATATTAAATTGGGGGAAAATATATTTTCCATGCCTATGACACATAAAGAGTTAATTTTTAGTGCCTACAAAATGTTAAGAAAAGACGAAGCATCCAATAGAAAAATGTTCCCAGGATATGAACAGACTGAGAGAAGAGTAAACCCAAATGGCCAATAAACATATGGCTCAAGCTCCTACTTCTCAGGGAAATGCAAATGAGAGGAGCAAGGAGGTATCACTTCTCACCCATCAGATTGGCAAAAATTCAGGAGAGTGTTCACACCTACTATGGACAGGAGGGAAATGAAAAGTATGATTTTATACACAAAAAAATGAAAAGGAGAATTAATTGTGCCTTTTTGGAAAACAATATGGAAAAATCTATTTTTAAAAAATCCAAGTATATATAATCTTTCAACCAACAAGCCCACCCAGAAGAATTTGTCTTGCAGAAATAAACAAAAGCACTCATATGTAGAAATATAGAAAAGTGTTTAGTGCAGCGATATTTATGGTGGCCAAAGACCTAGAAAGAATCCATCCATAGAAGAGTGATTAAATCACGAGATGCTCATGCCATGAGAAAAGATGTGGCTATTAAAAAGAATAGATTCACTTGAATGGGTTTCTATAGTGCATCGTTAATTGAGAAAATCGAGAAATATACATAATGTGATGCATTTGGTTAACAATGACCAGAAAGCCCTATGTGGGTCCTATGCATAGCCAGGCGGAAGGCTTAGAAGGATGAGCGCTGGGGTTTTAGCATCGATTCTGAGACTATTAGAAGAGATCAGAGCGATGGGAAACGGAATCAGACACGAGAGCTCATTTTAAATGTCTGTGGACAAATAACAACAGAATACAGTATGGTGTGTGTGCATAAATGTGTCTATAGAGGCAAAGAAACAGGAAGGTATTTGGGGTGTTGCCATCACATGATGACTGATGGAGTTTCAGGGACTATCAGTTTGTTCTTTGTACATTTTTATTTCTTAAAACTCTTTTAGAACAAATAAGCCACATAAATAGAGAAATGATTTATTTTTGTCATGAAGATATATTTATAACTATAGAAGTATCTAAAGTAAGGTGAAAATTGAAAGACCAATTCCATTTCTATTCTCCAGAGTTAAGCACTGTTGACATTTTGATGAATGTATTTCCAGATCACTTAATTATACGTACAAATACACACACACACGTATCTACTAAATATGCACACCTACATGCACTGTATTTTCTCAAAGAAGGCTATTTTCTTTTTTTTTAATGAAAGAATCAAGAGAAATAATAATGAAAGAGAAGGAAGAAACTAGGGGTGTGATGGATATGCCCGTGTCCTCGATGGTGCTGATAGTTACAGGGGTGTATCTGTATCCCCAGACTCATTAGTTGTGTGCCTCAAATGTGTGTCTTTTTATATGTCAACCATACTTCAATAAAGTGTTTTTAAGGCGCTGTCTTTTGCTTGCCCACACCAGTGTCCATGAAGATGCTCTACCTGAGCAGGTGTGATCCCTAAGATCCCACAACCCACCCAGTCCAGGGTCCCTGTGCTGTCAGTGGTTTGACAACTTTCCCGATTTACCAGGGATGGTACCATGGACTGAAGGATGCTGCCACCCCCAAATTCATAGGTTGAAGTCCTCACCTCCAATGTGATGGCTTTTGGAGATGCACTTTGGCAGGTAACAAATCCCCACTCAATCCAAAACAAAACTTGTTCGGTCCAAATGCAAACTATTCCTACAACCAATGTCAGCAATGCTTCGAGTCTGGTTCCTCAGTTAAAGTGATGTCTCCCAGGCCAGATTCGAAGTGTTCTACCCAAGACTGGAAAGTAAAATGCTAAGGAATATTATGAAATCCCGGGGACATGGAATCAATAAAGGTATCTTATTTGAATCAAATATTGTATTGATGATTATAAAATTATAATTTTAATTATGTCATCATTCCTTCTATAGTTATTCTCCACTCTTTGGGAAAGAAATTTTCTTCTTTTCCTCTTGGAATATTGGTATAGATTCACCGACTACTCTTTTGTAGTCCTAGAGGTCAAACTGATCATGGGTTACCTTTTAATTCTAGGAGCTGGAATCCATTGCTGTTGATCTTTTTTTTATGCTCAAATTGTTCAAACTTGGTCCACACTGTTTCCTATGTCCTTTTTACACATCCCCAACAGTCTTGTAAGACTGCTTTTCAGCACAGCACAATTGGAATAATTGGAGAAATATAAGTATAGACTTTATATTAGATATTACTGAATCAGTGTTAGGTTTCTTGGATATGAAGTCTTTCTGGTTGGTTTTTCTGCGGTTGTTGTTGTTGTTTTGGGGAGAAGGCAGGCCCTGTGCAATTCAGCCTGACTTAAGTCACTGTGTAGCCCAGGCTGGCCTCAGTTGCCTAAGGCAACCCTTCCGCCTCAGCCTCCAGTGCACTACATTTCTTGAGTATGATAATGGCCTTGGGCTTATGTAGGAGAATGACTTTGTTCTAAGAAGATATTCTGAAGTATTTGGGGGTGAAGTATCTGCAGTTAACTTTCAAATTGGGGAAAGAGGAAAAAGAAAAACATTGCTGGGAGCAGCAATGTCATCAAAGCCATGAAATTTTAGCAAATGGTGAAGCCAGAGTATATTAATTACACCTTTTGTTCAAATTTTCTGCAGGGTTGAACTTTTCAAAATAAAAAAATGAGAAGAAGCTAGATCTCACATCCATTTCCTGGTCACCCCACACACGGCCGTGACGCTGGTCTCCCCTCATTGTTCCCCTACACCATCCTTACTGGTGCTGGATCTTCGCTGCCTGAGGGATTAAGACTTAGATCAAAACTTACCTTTCCTTGCAGAAAGCTAGCAACTCCTACGACAAGATTTAGTTCTCTACCGAGGTCCCCGAGGTCCTGGCCCCACTTGCCTCCTGTCCTGGCCTCTTGGCCTCTGCCTTCTCTTCATACTGCAGCCCCAGGGCCTTGGCACAGGGGGCTCCTTCCTCCTGAGCCTTCTGTTCCCTGTTTTCACGTGCTTTTCTTCTCCTTGTCATCGACCTTCAGCTCATTGTCACCTCCCTGTCCTCTCTTGTTAAATGGCACCACCACTTATACCCCAGACAGTCTCTCTTGACCTAAATTAATTTTTTCTGAGTTTCTGCTGGTCTGTTATGCTGTGTCATTAACATCAAGAACAAAGCCTAGCACATAGTAGGTACATAATTAACGCTTACTAAGTGAAATGATATAGACATGGATACAAACACATACATGGAAATGATTGCACCCCAAAACATGCTGCCACAGAGAGGACACACAAATGTTTACTGAGGAACACACAGTGAAACACACAGATGTATCCTTGCACAAGTTACAGCTGCTACAAACACACAAATGTACAGTCTTAGGCAGGATACAAAGACACACACTAATCCTTATATATACATATCCTAGTCTGCATATTTATTAATAGGCACATACATGACATACACATACAAATCTGCTGTCATGTATACATATACCAACAGGCAAAAACATTCAGGTGTACAGGTGTGGATGGTTGTACACACACACACATACACACACACACATACACACACACACACGGATGGACAGATGGACACACACCCTTGCTGTTGCTGACCCAGGCCTTTGTGCCCTTTTCAGCCTGGCACAAGTGGGTCTTGGTGGCCACTCCACAGTCTCTCTCCAAGAGAACCCCAAACCTCCCTCCAGGACAGACGATCTGGGAGGAGGTGGGGGCAGCTGGGCAGGCACCTCTTGATTTATGACTGTTCCGAGGCCACTGCTGGGAGCAGCAATGTCACCGAAGCCATTAGCAGTCTGGGCAGAGCCGTAAAACATGCCTGGCTCTGCACGCCTCCTCCAGCCACCGTGGTCACTCTGCCCCCATCGGCGCCTGAATGCTAAAGAGACCGAGGAACAGGGGCACGGGCATCCAGGGCTCCGGAGCTGCCTGCTCACCTAACTGTGGGACAGGAGAGGCAGAGGGCAGTGGCCCCAAGCAAGGACCTGCTCTGCCCAGATAGACTGGCAGGGCCAAGGGCGGAGAGGGCTCTGGCTGCCAGCAGAGGGGCCACAGTGCCTGCCACTCTGTCTATCCGTGTGTGTGTGTGTATGTGTCCACACTCGCACTGAGTCTTCGTCAATGCCAGACTCAGGCTGTACCCCAAACCTAGAGCCCAGGATCTGGATTTAGATAGCCCGTGGGGCAGATGAGAGACCCCCAACAACACTTCCAATGGCCATCCTGTCCATGTGGAGACTTTGGGGGACACCTGTGCTGGCCTAGGACATGGAGGAGCAGGTAACAGAGGGACCCTACAATAAGTGCAGAAGCCTGGACACTGGGGCGAAGAAATCTCATCATGGGCCCAGCCACAGAGCTGTACCCAAGGGCAGCACGCTGGAGGAGGACATCGGGAGGACACGATGAGCTCGTGGCTAGAGAGAAACCAAGGCTGGCTAGGGAGACAAGGGGATGAGAGGTAAGAGGGAGGGTGAAGGTCATATGGTGCCCACACCTCGCTGCCCTGAGACAAGGGCACTGGGGAGCGGTGGGTGGCTCTTGAGCAAAGTGGCAATGATGCCATAGCCTCCGCCTTCCCCTCTGCACTTGGTCATCATTCCAGTACAAAGCGACGTGGGACAGGAAGAGCGGGAGGCACTCTGCTGTGTGCTCGGAACTGTGCGGCAGCCCTCCTCTAGTTTTGGCTCTAAGCCTGGAGCCTGCAGCTGGTGTCCAGAAAAGCAACCCCTCCTGTTCATCCGTGCTGGGCGCACTCACTGATCAGGGGCCCACCGTCGTGCAGGCGTCCCAGGGGAGCCTGTACCATGTGCCAGGCACCGAGTAAGGCAGCTAGCACACAGGGTCATTTGGGCCTTGCAGTCCCTGCAGGCAGGCACCGGAGAAACTGAAGTTCAGGGTGAAGTCACCTTCCAAGGGCTCCTGACAAGCTCGGGCCCTTGCAAAGCAGCTTCGGAGGGTGACAGAGAGCGGCCCAAACCACTGGGAGGGGTTTTTTTTCCATCCTTGCCTTCAGGCCCCGCAGGCTCTCAAGTTTCCAGAAAGGATGGGCCCCCTGGGATCGGCCCCAGGGCCCGCGCAGCCCCCGCCTGGGCAGTGATGAATGCCTGGCAGTCCCCCCACTCGCGGGAACTCATCACACTAATACTTCCCGACGTGAACTCGGTGTCGCCCTCGGATGAGCAATCCCGTCCTCCTCGCGGTCTGTGCCCCAGACGAATGGGCTGCGTCCCCGCGCCTGTGAGTGATGCCCCACGTGTGCAGAGGGAAGTCGATAAAGGCTCTTTATCAGGACCGCGGCCTCTCCCGCCAGCCATCAGCCAGGTGGCTTGGCGCTCCCCTGGGGCTGCCCTGGACTGCCAAGCAGGATGTGAGGGGAGGGCTGTGCCCAGCAGAGGGCAAGAGAGGGCCTTTGAAGGAGGAAGTGTCCATCTACTGCCAGAGGGAGTCGGGGCTGAGGCTGAGGATGCTTTGCCAGGCTGGAGGAGGAAGCCCACAGTCTGAGGACCTGCTTGCGTAAGGCTCCTAGGACCTCAAAGGCAGGCGCCCCGCCCGAGCAGAAAGCAGTGGGCCCGCAGAGGACCGTGGGGAAGGTGTGCGGGACAGAGAGGACCAGAGGAGGCAGAGGTGCCTGCAGGAAGGCAGAAGTGGGGGTGGCTTCGGTGAACAGAGGACAGTGCTCTGCTCCCGAGGGGGGCATCCTTCCTGAGCTCCCCCAACAGGGGATCGAGCCCAGTCAAGCAGGGTGGGTGCAGCACAGAGTTGGGGCCCACCAGGACAAGGAGACCAAAGAGGAGGCTCAAGGTGCAGAGTGCAGAGTGGAGGGGTAATACCAGAGACCACCGAATGGGGGCGCTAGGGCGACCGCCTGCCTTCCACTCAGCTCCTGGTGCGCAAGCGCCTCCTTCGTGTGCTGCCAGTGTGTGGGCCCACTACTTCATTGGCGCCTTTTAGTGTTGCAAAATTGAGGGGGGGGGCCTACAGGGCCGGGGAGTTAGCTCAGTGGTTCCGGCGCCTGTCTCGCAAGCGGAAGGACCCGGGTTCGATTCCCCGGTAACCACATAACAATACTGGGTGTGGAGACCCACACCCAGCAGCAACCAGTACCACATACCACAGTGCCGGGCGTGGTGGCTCACGCCTGTAATCCCAGCACTCGGGAGGCAGAGGCAGGAGGATTG